>MU787088.1:18795-35984 GCA_026770625.1 Nicotiana glauca
GGACTGAGGTCCGATAAAATCCTGAGTTACTCAGCACTCAAGGCAACGACCCAGGCTATTCAAAGCGGCACGGGAGGTGCGCTGGGAAGGAAAAAGAGAGAAGAGGTCGCCACGGTCGAGGCAGGCAGTCAATCCAGGATCGGCAGACCTTACTACAACCAACCCATACCCCACAGCCTAAACTGCCCATATCCCTCATACAGCACACCACAACACTACTATCCACAACAAGAACCACACTTTGCCGTGCATCAGGCACAAACTTACACCCAGCCACCGGTTCGCCCGCAATGGCGCGCACCGGCTCCCCAAAATGCATATGTACCCCCCCAAAACGCATATCCACCAACCCGAGGTGCCTATCCTCCACCAAGGGCCTACAGGAACCCTTCAGGGGCAGGTTCCCAAGGGAATCCAGCTGTTAGAAACGAACGGATGCAGAGACCGAGAGCCTTCACTGAATTGGGGGAAACTTATACTGCCTTGTTCCACAAATTAAGGCAGTTAAATATGCTGAGTCCTGTCGAGCCTAGGAGGGCAAATCCCCCACCCCAGAATGTAGACCAATCAAAAAGCTATGAGTAATGCTCAGGAATGCTGGGGCATGACACTGAAAGATGTTTGAGATTGAAGCATACAGTACAGGATCTCATTGATGCCAATAAAATCGAGGTCCAAGCGCCGGAGGTACCTAACATCAACCAGAACCCTTTGCCAGCACAACACGAGGCTCATATGATTGAGCTCGTACACGAAGGTGGGGAGTCAAAGAAACCGTCACAAACTATGATGATGATCAGGGCCACCCCAAAAGGAAACCCCGTCGATGAAGAAGCAGCCGTACAGGTGGAGAAGTTGGAGGATAAACCCATGGTGCTACTGGGAAAAAATCTAGCCATTAATCCAAAAGAACTAGAAGCAACTAAAGTGGTAGTGTTGGGAGCGTCATCTGCACCCGTACTTATTGTAAAGGGAGTCTGCCAGGAACCGGTCATCATCAAGCCTGTAGTCCAACTACATATGACTAATAGCAAGACCGTGCCTTGGAAGTATGAGAAGGCAGCAGTAATATACAAGGGCAAGTAGGTGGAAGAAGAGGCATGCGAGGCTCAAGGTTTAACCCGGTCGGGGAGGTGCTTTGCTCCCGCCGAGTTAAGAAGGTCTAATCCAGCAGTGGCAAAAAAGCCGGTAACAGAAGAAGAAGCTGAGGAGTTCTTAAAGAAGATGAAGACGCAAGACTATTCCATTCTGGAACAGTTAAGAAAAACCCCAGCTCAAATTTCGTTGCTGTCATTGATGATCCATTCCAACGATCATTGCCAGGCATTGATGAAAATCCTAAATGAGGCTCATGTCCCAGATAAAATCTCTGTAAACCACCTGGAGAAGATAGTGCATAAGATCTTCTAAGTAAACCGGGTCACCTTTTCCGATAATGAGTTGCCGCCAGAGGGTACGGAGCACAACATAGCTTTGTATTTGACAGTGAAATGTGAAGACTCGGTGGTCACCCGAGTATTAGTTGATAACGGGTCCAGTGCCAATATCTGTACCTTGGCTACCTTGAACAAACTGAAGATTGATCCCAACCAGATTCACAAAAATAGCGTCTGTGTCCGAGGCTTCGATGGAAGCGGCACCAACACGGTGGGAGACATCATACTGGAATTAACCGTTGGTCCAGTAGAATTCACCATGGAATTTCAGGTGGTTGATGTGGCGGTATCATACAATCTCTTACTGGGACGACCTTGGATCCATGCTGCCAAAGCAGTCCCCTCTACGTTACATCAGATAGTGAAATTCAAATGGGATAGGCAGGAGGTAGTGGTGCACGGGGATGACGGAACAAGCTATATGGGGAATGACATTGTGCCATTCATAGAAACTGCCGATGACAAAGGGCCATGGGTGTACCAGGTTTTCGAAGGGGTTTCGGTGGATAAAATTGCTGAAGGAGAGGACCTCCCACTCCCTAGAATCGCTCCCGCGACTGTCATGATGATTTCAGATATGCTGGGTAATGGATACGTACCGGGAAAAGGTCTGGGGGATCCAACACACCACTCTGGTGATATGACACCTCAATACAGGCCTAAGCCACAACTTGCATAATACACACACCGATAAGAAATGGTCTGAACATACTCAAATCATGAAAAATAACTCAAACGAAAGAGCTGTACCTCAAGCTCATCAGTACCATCACAACACAAGACTGAGACCCCGTCTCACATAATAAAAATAGAACACCTGAATCTACCCCGAAAGGTCATATCTCCACATGACCTCGCTACAATACGCGATTCTATCCAAACACTGTTACACATGAAACACCTCAAGTCACTATGCTCAAAATCGACAGCCACTCACAATTTGATGTCTGGAACCAAAGCAATTCATTACACCTACCGTGAAATAAACAACATACGCCACGCAACCCGATAGGTCATAACTAATACTCCATTTACCGAGCAACACCCAATTACTCTTCCCACTCGACTCTCACTATGAATCCCCAATAGAACTGCACCACATGTGCCCATAACCAACAAATCATAACGTCTCACAACACCGAAAAGCAACTCATAGCTCTCCTCAGATCACTAACAAGCTCAATAACGATCGAATCAACCTATCCCTCAACAATACAATTTGGGGCCAACCAAGCCAACTCAAGCTAAACACGTATCCACATCGCCTATCAATGAACTCATTACCAAGAAAGCCTAAAGCTGCTCCTTCCACTACTATAACTCCTGTCGGAGCCGTACGATACGGTGCCCAGCTGAATTTCCACTTTGAATTTCAACATCACATCCAAAATCCAACATACCAGCAAATAAAGATCCACTCGAGCCTCCATATCCGGATTGCCGCTAAACGGTGCCGAATACATACGATCCACAACCACGACATAGCCTATACATGAGAACTCCCAATGTCCAACTCCATATAGCACACGAATCATCATACCTGATCCCAATTTTACCATTCGAATGAATACCACACCTTAAGTACCCCATCACTCCACGATAGATACTTTAAAATTTCCTGTGCCACCAAGCAAACCCGAATACCACCAGTTGATCCAACAAGAAAATGTCGCAATACTACCGAAATATCATCAGTTTAATCACATTACCCTTTTTCTGAGACATATACTCTCATCAAATCTCTTCCAATTAGCAGCACCATTTCCTTGATTATTTGAGGCTACCCGTTGCCTAAGAGTTTTATGAACTTCTTTTCAGAACTGAACTGAAACCTCGTATACACAAATCTCGATCCTCCACAACATACCATATATACCATACTATCCAAGGATAGCAGGAAAACTTTTATCTCCCTTCCGAGCCACAAACATCTACGCACTCAACTAGTCTAGAGCTTCCATTGATCCCATCTAGAAGAAAAATCATTACACATTCCATGTCTCTCATATTCGTAGAAAATGCACCTCTTCAACAACGGTAGAAATTAATAAGAACTCTCTCAATTCTGTTTGCATAAATTAAACTGCCAGGACGAAATCCTTCTAACTCGACCAAGTTAAGCAAGCCATCAAAACCCAAGAGCATTGCTGCAAAATACATGTAAGGGCTCATTACCTCGAACACATACGAAGAATTAATCATATCCTTACCATACCGATTCGGTCTACTATCAAGTTATTCCATCTATCTAATTTCCCTTATAATTCATCATCAACTTGATATTCCCCCTTGCTGTAGCACCACAGTTCCTCAACCCAGGCTCACTACACGAGACCCAAGCATAAGACTACACTGTCTAAGACCCATAAGCCACTGAATCCTCTCTCAAATATTCCCAGAAACACCACATTCCAAAATACTTTACTCTGAAGAACTTCCTATGAATCTAAATCTGTTACCTTTACTTTCTAGATACTGATACATAGAATCCCATAATTAACATAAAAATACCACAAGTCTTGACCTTTTCCAATGAAAACACAGTCTCTAACCATATACACAACCTTAAGACACCTGATTGTTACATGTCGAATCTTGAACACATTAAAATCATTCTCGAGAGTCATTTACTTCTTATTCAAACTGAAATTCACCTGATCAAACTAACATAACCACTCTGACGCTGCAGGATATTACCTCATCCCAATACAAACAAACATCTTCCTGCTCCATGCACCGAGCATTCTTTACCAACAACAGCTTAAGACATCCTGTGATTCTCATACATCTACGAAGCACCATATAACCTTTGTCAAAACTTTTCTTCACTCGTGCCATCCTCGGCTCAATTTCTGCAACCAAAACTGATTCGACAGTATGCCTCAAACCGGAACCAACATAGTACATAGTCGTACAATTAGCTAATCAATAGCAAACTCCCCAACTTTGCTCGAAGACATAGATCAAAACACTCCCAACAACTCATAATGCACATACTTCATTGCTGCCTTAATACCATAGTAAGATTAAACTCAATCCTTCATAAGCTTGTGGAAACACAAATCATCTAGATTTTTTTTTTCATTTTTTTAACTCTTCTGCAAATCTCGCATTCACTCACACAACAGTTAAGCCCACTCTCTAGGTGATCCAATTTAGATGTCAACATATTTTCTTCACTTATAAATAAGATCTTCTAATAGATAACATAAGGATCACACAACTTTAGAACACTCCGCAGGAGATAACCCACCTGCTTTTCCTCCAACTACCATTTCTGTATACCTTCCGCCGTCCTAAACGGTACGCAGTCACTTAGTCTTCCTGAGTCTGAACTCATACCGAAACATAACATTTTTACTTCACTCTCAACTGGAAACATGAAAAGATTCTTCACGTGCCCATAACTCGGGCTATAACTCGAATCACAATGGAATTCAAACACCTAATAGTTCTTCTATCATCTAGTAGGCCTTCCTCATCACCTCCAAGTCACATAGATGCACCTTGCAGCACTAACATACTCACCACGTAGCTAACCAGCCGTCAATCCCACTAATAGGGGTAATGCCGAACATATAAGTTTGAAACACTTGCTCACACAATCAGCACCTCGGTGCTCAAGCCATAGGAAAAGATCTGGCCTCAAGTCCTCCAGACTGGCCCAACACAACTCACAGAGATTACATCTCGCCCCTCGATTGGGGAATCACAAGCCATCAAGGCACATCTAATACTGAGCGCTCATGCGCGCGTACGAACACGTGGAAGGAATTTCAAGAGTTTCTTTTCAAGCTGAATCAAGGACGCACGATAATAATTAAAGAATGTGAAGTTTTCCTAAAGGTTCTGCAGCCTTTCGAGGATAAGTATAGACGTCTTCGTACCGATCCACGAGACTCTACTAAACCGGCTCATGACTCGCACGACCAAGTAACCTAGGCTCTGATACCAACTTGTAACGACCCTAAGGCCCTAAGCCTCATATTAATATCAATATAATACTGCTGCGCCCCATCGGTCACAATAATATATAAATATTCAGCCCAAACTTCATTAGAAATATTATTTACGTTTCATGTTTGAGAAAAAAATGGCTGAGTTGCAAAAACAATGTCAAATATTAGGACTGAGCACAATTATATGTAAAACTGGTAAGAAACCAGTAAGAGCAATCCCTGAAGGATTCAATTAGTTGGCACGATGCCTAATTATGACAATTAATCCATTTTTATAAGGATATCAACTAAGCTTTAATCAATTAGGTAGTAATTTTATTAAGAGGGATGGACCAAGTCGCAATCCCCGATGGTGATCTACCCTACGTTCGTTATCCGACGTGCAAGTCACCTCAACATAGCACTACAATGTGCAAATTTGGGGTTTCAAACCCTCAACACAGCATTTACATCTATTACTAACCTCAAGTCGGCCAAAATCCTAGATCGCTATGCCCTTGCCTCTCAAATCGACCTCCTCGCACGTTGAATCTGACCAAAACCACAATGAATACGTCACATTATGCTATAGGATCAATATCCAATTGAAAATAATCGAAAAACATCAATAATCCCGAAATTGACAAAACCCGAGGCCCACTTCTCGAAACTCAAATTTTTTACAGAAAAGTGTTCTTCATCTTCTCCCGATTCCGTACACATAAAGAACATTAAAATCAAAGTCCATTTGACCCCTCAAATCGACCCCTAAATGTCTCATAATCTCAGGCCCCAAAATCCTATTTTTCTACTATTTTTCATGAATTAAAGGCTGGAATTATGGTCTATAATCACCCATAAATGAGTTTTAATAATCAAATCACTTACCTCTGTGATACCCACTGATTTTCTCTCTCAAAAATCGGCTCAGAAGCTTCTTCTCGTTCAAAAATTGGAAGAAAACTCGACCTGCTCATTATAGGTATACTGTTCACGCGTTTTACTGCTCCCAATGGATTTCTTGTGAAGTTCTATTGAATTTAGGCTTTTGAATCACTCAATTTTACCTTATAATGAAGGAGATATATAGGTTTTAAGATTTGCAGATAGTGCATGTTTTTAATACGCCGTCAGGGGCAATTTCGTCATTAACCTAAAAATCTAGGCAACCTTAGTAAAATGGCCATAAAATCCTCATACGATGTCCAAATTTGACGATTCCTTTTACTACGGGTCCGTAATTACGATACGGATTTAATGCTTCATTCAAAACAGTAATCGGAGCACATTTGATCAATATGACATCATTTATGCTTGAAGAAACGACGTCGAAGCATAAGAAAAACGAGCACAACGCAACCCAAACCTATCTGAAACTCACTCGAGCTCTTCAGAACCGCATACGAACATTGTAACACGTCACATATGATCATTCAAACTTAGTTTCACTCTCAAAACACCAAAATTAATATCAAAACACCAAATTTACATCGGATTCAAGCCTAAGTCACAAATCATCCCCCAAAGCTAACCCAATTCAACTCGTTCACACAAGACACTGGTAATGAAGCTATCACAACCCCAGTTCATCCTCCGTGATTATGTCATGACGGAACCTAGTCTTTACGACTAGGTAAGCCTAACAATGCAGAAGATAAACCATAATTGCGGAAGAAAGTAAATAAGACTGAACTAGTAAATTAAATCTGTGTTTAAGGTGTCGCTGGGCACATACAATTGTCACACCTCCTTTTTACTGCTCCACCCTGTAAAGGGTATAGTAAAGGGAGTTTTTCCAATTAAAGGACAATCAAAACGAAATTCATTTTATTAAGAGATTCAGAGTCGCCACTTGAGAGATTTATGGTGTCCCAAGTCACCGGTTGAATCCTGAATCGAGGAAAAGAATGACTCTGTTTAACAGTCCGCAAAAAAAAAATTCGAGTAAGGCATTCTGTTAACCCGAAAGAAGGTGTTAGGCATTCCTGGGTTCCGTGGTTTTAGCTCGGTCGCTCAACTGTCATATTCGGCTTATTTATCTGATTTTATACGATTATGAACCTATGTGCAAATTTTAACTTTAACCGCTTTTATTCATTTTTTAGAGAAAATTGCAACGTTATCAAAATACGTCTCGAACCACGTTACATAAATGCACTCGTGATTTTTGGCATATTTTAACTCTGTTGGGATTTGGATTTGGATCATATAAATGTGCACCCGAGTTTAAGAAGGTAAGATTATTAAATAACGTGCCTAAAGCAATTATGCATTATTAACTTTGCGGGTAGCCATGGACATTTGCTAGATGGCTTACCCTAATTTCTAAGGATAAGAATATTAATTAAATGAGGGCCATACAATTTAAGATTTTATTTGGCACGGCGCACCTTAATTATTATAACCAAATTTCTAGATTAACTCAGAAGGGCCATAAGCTATATTCTATTTACTGTGGCATACTTCCTTTAACTTAAGAAGCTTGATGATTTAAATAAATAAGGATTCAGAACTATACTACTGCCGAAGTTGATGCAAGAAAGACGAAGAGCTAAGGGTTCACAGGGGCTGGGAATAGGCGTGAGGTTTACAACCCGTGAAATTGGCCCAAATGAGGACTCGAGTTGTGGAGCGAAACCACTACAGGGAACCATAAGATCCCATTTCGACTTCCATCATATCACGAAAAATCCGTTTCAAATCAAATCCGAGTTATTTAACCAAAATCCAATCAGGGCTTTTCAAACTCTAAAAATTAAGCTAATTCAAATCCAGTATTTCTACAACAAATCATAAGACGAGCAACATTTTTAAGACTATCCCTAAGGTTTACAAACAAAATTATTGACAAACTAACAGGAATCCATTTAGGACAATTAACAAAATACGCCATAATTTCAAAGTAAGAAGACAACATTTAACCAGTAATTAAGATTTAACAATCAACAATTGAAAAGCTGAACAAAATGATCCCTAAATTGATATAAACGGAAAACAAAACTGAATTCGAAATTCTTCAAACACTTAGACCAAGAAATGTCCTAGGAGAAGAGGAAAAGAGGATAAAAATGATAGAAGAATATTCACAAGGAAAAGAAAACTCACTGTCGTAAACTTGAAATGCCCTTGACGTTCTGATCAAATCCCCGAATAATGTTATCCGCTCGTTCTTTGCTGGGAACAAGCGGGCAACATTATTTGAGGATCAATCATGCCTTCTGTTCTAACAAATCTTGAGAGACGCTTTTGCATGAACAGACTTGCTATGGCTCTTAGGGGTTGAACCCTAGATATGATATTCGAAGGTTTCTAGCCATGTTCGAGGGAAACATGTTAGGGTTTGTGGTAGAGGAGGGTGAGGGGATCATGAGGTGTTGATTTGGGATAGTTTGGAGGCGGCGCTACCACCGGAGAATCTTGTGGCAGCGCTAGGGTTCAGGGCTTTAACTTGATATTCGACGAGATGGGCTAAGATTCAAAGGAAATGGAATGAGGATTTGGAATAGGGAGGGTGAGATAAGTTTATGGTGTATTTTTTGTGGCGATTGGATGCCAGCCGCCGGTGGAAAGGATGAGGATTTGGGGGCGGCGGGTCTAGGGTTTGTGGTTTCATAACAGACGAGGTGAGATCGGGGAAGGAGAGGGGGAAATTAAATGGGGTAAAGGGGTTTGGGGGTTTGGGTATATCAAATGAGGGAATTAATATGATCCGTGGGATCAATGGGAATCAAGGGTCTAGATTAGTTAGGAGGTGTAAAATGGGGTCGTTTCAGTTAGTTGAGGTTGTGTCAGACACGGGTAGACGGGCCGGGGTAGGTTTAAATGGGTAATGAAGAATTTTTGGACCGTTGGATTATACAAAATCAACGGCTCAGATGAGCAGTCGATAAAACGGCGCCGTTTGGACTGTAACAGGGGCGGACTGGGTTGGGAAATTCATTTGGGCTTGGGATTTAAGTTAAAACTGGCCCAAAACTTCAATTTATTTTATTCTTTTGTAAAACAATTATTGATTAATTCCAAGATGTCTATTTAAATTGTAAATACAATTACAACATATTTTTGTATTTTTATTTATTGATTTAACCAATAAACATGCGCACACAAATGCAAACAATTACTGAAAATATCACGAAAAATTTACGAAATTGCACAAGACTTCAAACAATAAAACAAACAATTTTGTTTTATTTTTATGGGAGTAATTAACATAGGGCAGAAATCACGTGCTCATAGTTGCCCCTCTTTGTCCGGAAACACGAAGAGTTTTCATGCAAAGATAAAGTGAGCAGATACGAGCGATTTTTGCCCGTTTGAATACTCCGTGTGAAGCATCTTTTGAAATATTTTGACCGAACCTCTGCTTCAAAGGTTTCCTATATATTCTTGGCTGTAAAGGAATCAGGTCAATGTAGTTCGGGAAATTCTGGTAGCTGGGACTACCATAAAGCTGTGTTTGCTGTTGCTGTTGCTGCTGCTACTTGCTGACCCCTCATTACACCATGCTAAAAGAAAAACAAAGAAGCTAGGCTAAAATATAACCTAGGAATTAAAAGACTTATTCTCTAACTTGTTTTGCGACCGTTGTTGCCTTGTCGCCTTGTATTTCCTTACAACAATCCTTTTGTTGTTGTCTTGCGCCGACTTCTTGACTTGAACTGTATTTCTACGCTCTCCAGGCCAGTATTTTATTGATGATCCTCTGGAAGTCTTCTGTTGATTATCGTCGTCTTCCTCTGTTCTCCAAGCGGGCTCCTGACTTCAATAACTTTAAAAGATACACCTTTGTTCTCCAGGCGGGCTCTTGACTTCAGTAACTCAAAAAGATACACCTCTGTTCTCCAGGCGGGCTCCTGACTTCAATAACTTTAAAAGATACACCTCTGTTCTCCAGGCGGCCTCCTGACTTCAATAACTCAAAAGGTACACCTCTATTCTCCAGGCGGGCTCCTGACTTCAAAACATTAAAGATACACCTCTGTTCTCCAGGCGGGCTCCTGACTTCAAAATTTTTAAAAGTACCTCTCTATTCTCCAGGCAGGCTCCTAACTTCAAAACTTTAAAAAGTACCCCTCTGTTCTCCAAGCGGGCTCCTGACTTCAAAACTTTAAAAAGTACACCTCTATTCTCCAGGCGGGCTCTTGACTTTAAAACTTTAAAAAGTACACCTCTGTTCTCCAGGCGGGCTCCTGACTTCAACAATTTAAAAAGTACACCTCTGTTCTCCAGGCGGGCTCCTGACTTTAACAACTCAAAAGGTACACCTCTGTTCTCCAGGCGGGCTCCTGGCTTCAATACTTTAAAATATATGCCTTTGTTCTCCAGGCAGGCTCCTGACTTCTACAACAATTGACAAAACAAAGAAATTTTTTTGCCCCAGTTTGGTAGCTGGTGCTTTTCATTTTTACCAAAGATTAATAAAACTTGAAAACTAAAATTTTAATCATAGCCCTTCTGTTCTTCAAGCGGGGACCTGACTGCTGAAACTTGAAAGGTACGCCTCTGTTCTCCAGGTGGGCTCCTGATTTCCAAACTTTAAAGGTGCACCTCTGTTCTTCAGGTGGGCTCCTGACTTCAAAACTTCAACCATTCTTCTTACCCTAAAAAGCCGTGTTGTTTTCCCCGTTCTTCAGCTGGGTACCTGTTTGGTGCTTGCCTTTCCTTACGGCCGGTTACTCCGAAACAACCGAGATTTTCTGCCCCTATTTCAATCAAAGAAAAATCTCGTCAGTTTAAAATGTGTTGCTGGTTGTGATACTCTTGCTGAAGATGGTTTTCCCCTTTCTTCTTTCCATACTCTGTTTTGGCCAACTGCTCTTAATCTGGTCGAGACTTTCCGATACTCTGACTACTTCCTTATCCGTAAACTTTCCAACGGTTGCTTCCCACTTTTATCCTTCTTACCTAAAACTTTTCAACTGTTGCCTCCCCCTTTTTTTTTATCCAATCCCGTATTTTCATGGAATCTTCACCATTCTATCATCTGGTTTATTAGTGATGCCTCTTATGTCCCATCACCTTCTCTTCGACATATCCTAGCACCACTTTGCATTGCACTATTTTGGAGTCTGGCGGTAAACTCTGAAAATCCTTCTTATTTTTTAAAAACAAACTATAATTGGAAAAGTCTTAGCCAAAATAAAATGGAATACAATGACTTTAAAAGATGTAAAAATAAAAAGAATATATTCCATTAGAAGATTGTTCGATAAAGAAAAAGACTTATCTAGATGGGATAACTGGCCCCAATGATCATGTCGTGCATTTCAGTTTGATCAGCCCAGCCTATTCAATCAATCAATTTCCCAATTGTCTTGCTTCGTGCCTCCAAGTTTTCTCCAACCAACTTTTTTTCGAATCCCCATCTTCGTTCAACTTGATGCCTTGATGGATCTTTTTGCCGTCAACCTTACCTCATTTGTCGCTTTCTCAATTCCTTGTTGCCTCATGGTGCCTGTGAAGGTTTTCACTAATAAGACTCTCATTTTCGGACTTCTCTCAGCTTTCATCGCCTTACAGTGACCTTGCGGGTTTTCACTAATAAGACTCTCTCATTTTCAGACTTCTCTTAGCTTTTATTGCCTTACAGTGCCCTTGCAGGTTTTCACTAATAAGACTCTCGCATTTTTTATTTTTCTTGCTTAAAACCGGAGTATTGCCCCTAGTATGAATTATCTTTACTTGCTTGACTTGTCACCTTTCGAAGACTGATCGAGAGGTCTTTCTTTGGATGTTAATCTGGATTCTTGGATAGGTTTGGAAAGAAAAGGGTATCAAAGAGTTCAAACCAATTTCAACGGGTTAGGATTACAACTTTTGGAACCAACTTACTCATTACAAACATAACTTCTGCCCCAATTTTCTTGCTCGGGGATCTTTCGAGTTTTATTTCCCTATGACTGAGCCGTAAAGCTGCCTACGTATCCTTAAAAGGAATTAGGTCAAACGTAGTTCATTCCAATTCCCTGTTGTTATAGTTTTTCTTTTCATTCATTATTGTTTTCCTTTTCTGTTTTTTTCTTTCTTCTCTTTTCCTTTCCCTTTTTTTTCTTTTAGTTATTGATTCCAAGTAAGGGGTACAAAATAAAATAAATAAGGCTCAAAAGGGTGAACAAAGGGTAACGTGTTTGGATAGAAAAATAAATTGCCTTCGTCATTTCAGCCTTCGAGATAATGCCAGGTACAAACAATCAATGATTATACTAAAGAAATCATACATAATATATCTTGACTGAATCAGAATTGATAGCAATGTCTATGCATTTTCCTTCAATATCCGTTAAACATAAAGCGACATTGGACAATACTCTAGTTACAATGAACGGTCCTTGCCAGTTCGGGGCAAACTTGCCCTTTGCTTCAGCCTGATGTGGAAGGATCCGTTTCAACACTTGCTGCCCTACTTCAAACTGTCGAGGACGCACCTTCTTGTTATATGCTCTTGCCATCCTCTTTTGATACAATTGACCATGACATACTGCTGCCAATCATTTTTCATCAATTAAACTCAACTGCTCCAAACGGGTCTTGACCAACTCATCATCATCAATCTCAGCCTCGACGATAATCTGAAGGGACGGGATTTCAACTTCCGTAGGGATTACTGCTTCAGTGCCATATACCAACAGATACGGAGTTACACCTACTGAAGTACGACCAGTAGTGCGATAACCCAACAACACAAATGGTAATTTTTCATGCCATTGCCTAGAACTTTCTACCATTTTCCTCAATATCTTCTTTATGTTTTTGTTGGCTGCTTCAACTGCTCCATTCGCCTTAGGCCGATACGGGGTGGAATTGCGATGCATAACCTTAAACTGCTGACATACTTCTTTCATCAAATTGCTGATAAGATTAGCACCATTATCCGTGATGATTACGTTTGGGATTCCAAACCGACAGATGATATTTGAATGCACAAAATCAACCACTTCCTTCTTGGTTACAGACTTGAAAGTTTTAGCCTCAACCCATTTGGTAAAGTAATCAATGGCCACCAGAATGAATCTGTGTCCGTTGGATGCTGCGGGATCAATGGGCCCAATGACATCCATTCCCCAAAGCAACAAAGGGCCATGGTGCTGACATCGTGTGCAATTCCGATGGCGGAGAATTAATCAAATCCCCGTGTATCTGGCATTGATGACATTTGCGCATAAAGCCAATACAATATCTCTCCATAGTGAGCCAATAATACCCTGCTCGAAGGATCTTCTTCGCCAATACATATCCGCTCATGTGCCGTCCGCAAACTCCAGAATGTATTTATGTCATGACTGTCGTAGCTCGTTTAGCATCTACGCATATTAACAGTCCAAGATCGGGTGTTCTTTTATACAACACTCCTCCACTGAGGAAAAATCTACTTGCAAACAATCGAATTGCTCTCTTTTGATCCCCCGTGACTTGCACCGGGTATATTCCCATCCTGATGTATTCCTTGACATCATGGAACAATTGTTCTCCATCAAGCTCTTCCTCTATAATGTTATAGTAAGTGTGCTGTTCACGAACTTGAATATGCAGCGGATCAACATGAATTTTGTCCGGATGGTGCAACATTGCTGCAAAGGTAGCCATAGCATCGACAACCTTATTATGGACTCTTGGGATATGCCTAAATTCCACTGATCAAAATCGTTGACAAAGATTATGCAAACATTGTTTGTACAGTATGAGTTTCAAATCCCGTGTTTCCCATTCTCCTTGAATTTGATGTACCAGGAGGTCCGAGTCTCTCAAGACCAAAATGTCCTGGACATCCATGTCCGCAGTTAACCACAAACCCAGAATACATGCCTCATATTCAGCCATGTTATTGGTACAATATAAATGAAGCTGAGCCGTAACAGGATAGTGGTGCCCTGTTTCAGAAATAAGTACAACTCCTACTCCAACTCCTTTCATATTTGCAGCCCCATCAAAGAAAAGTTTCCATCTTGGTTCCTCAGTCAGTTCCAGTTCGTCAATATGCATCACTACTTCATCGACCGGATTCTCGACCAAGTGATCGGCCAGTGCTTAGGCTTTCATTGCAGTCCTTGTTACATAGATGATGTCGAATTCCATGAGTAATATTTTCCACTTCGACTTCAACGGATCCAGGAGTGAAATGAGGTAAGTAGTATAGGATGACAGATAATGCTTCAATTTCTATGCCACCCAAGTGTAACGACCCGACCCGTCGTTAGGGGAGTTACTGCCCCGTTTTCCCTATTTTATGCTTCTATATGTTTCATTATATGTGTTTGGAGAATTTGAGGTAATTCGGATAGAGTTCGATTAGAAATGAGGCAATAAGTCTCTTTGTGAGAAGGTTAGTTTGGAAAAGCCAACCGAATGTTGACTTATGAGTTAGAAGGCTCGAAATAGATTTCCGATGATTCGACAAGTTTCGGGAGATGATTTGTGACTTAGGAGCACAGTCGGAATTGAATTTAGAGGTCCGGTGTAGAATTAGGCTTGAATTGGCTAAGTTTGAATTTTGGCGAATTCCGGTTGATAGGTGAGATTTTGATCCGGGGGTCGGAATAGAATTCCGACAGTTGTAGTAGCTCCGTTAGGTGATTTTGGATAGGCGTGCAAATTTTCAGATCATTCAGATGTGTTTAGGTCGGGTTTTAGTTCAAATGCAAGTTTCGGAAGTTTTAGTTTAACTTAGGCTTGAATCCATGGTAATTCGATGATTTTGATGTTTATGATAGTGTTTTTATGTTACGAGCAAGTTTGAATGAAGTAATAGAACATATCTGTGCATTTGGTTGAGGTCCCGAGGGCCTCGGGGTGATTTCGGATGGCTAACGGGGAATTTTGAGCATGAAAAGTGCAGCAGAAAATTTGCAGAGGAATTTTACTCTATGCAATCGCGTAGGTCTGGATGCGATCGCGTAGAAGGCCTAGAGGGGGGTGCTCAGACTTGCTCTATGCGATCACATGAGGGGGTTTATGATCGCATAAGTATGGGGGATGATTCAGTGCGGTCGCGTGGATGTGTATGCGATCGCGTAGTAGGAGGACGCAAAGCTCTGCGATCGCAAGGGGTTTCCTGCGATCGCATAAGAGGAATTTACGGGGTCTGGAATTTGGCCTATGCGATCGCAATGGGGTGGATGCGATCGCATAGAGGAATACCTAGGCGGACAGAATGTTTTAAGGGTTAATTCATCCGCGACCCACTTAATATTTCCACCATTTTTACTCCACCAAGAGAGCTTTTTGAGCGATTTGAAAAGGGTTTTCAACGGTTATTGATTGGAGGTAAGTCTCTTGACTAGAAAACACCATTTTATGGAAGAATCAACACTCAAAATTCATGAAATTGGGTAGAAATCTTGAAGAACTAGGGCTTTGTTTTTGAAAATGAATTTTTAGGATTTGAAAGGTCATTTGAGCTCCGTTTTCGATAAACTTTATATGTACGGACTCGTGGCGAGACGAGGAATCTGTTGGTATGATTTTCAGAATTTTTTGAGAAGTGGGCCCGAGGCTCGGGTTTTACCAACTTCGTGAATTTTAGTACTTTTCGAGTATTTTTGATTGGGTTATGTTTCTTTAACCCATATTTATGTATTCGTTGTGATTTTGACTAGATTCGATGCGCGAGGAGGTCGATACGAAAGGGAAAGGCTTTGCGGACCATTCTACGACCAGTTAGAGGTGAGTAGTTGTTGTATATGATTGCCAGAGGGTTTGAAACACCGGCTTATCACATTGTGACGCTATTGTAGGGCGTGAACTCGCACCCCATGGCAGGTGCAGGATTGGTTATGACTGGGGATTGTGACTTGGTCCATCTCGAACAAGAATGTTTCTATAATTGCGACTGATACGCACCCTGTATTGAATATATCTGGGCTTATTATCGTGTTTGGGGCCTTGTGCCGATCTGTAGCTTCCTTAGAGGATGAATATCATTGTGATAGCATGCTTTGTATAATCATTGATCTCAGTCCTGTGTTTAATCACTGTTATGATATGCTAAGTCAATTTTCCTGAAGTTAAATATCTAAAGTATATTCTTCTTAATAAATTGGAAATTGGGAAATTAATTGAAATCTGTTACGTGACTCATATGCATATATTGGATTGAGTATGTATTGGGCTGTACGCCGCAATGAATGTTATGATTATATTGCGCTTGGGCTGAAGGAGTCCCTCCAGAGTCTGTACACACCCCCAGTGAGCGCCGTTGACGTTAAATGGATCGAGCTGTACGACACAGCGTGTTCATGTGCATTGCATTGCATCCTTACATTTTACTTGACTGTTATAGTTGAAGTTGTTTTGCTGTTGGTTCGTAGTAAGGTGTCAGACTGTTAGTTTTAGCTTTGCTTTGTGGCATTTCGTGGATTTCTTATCTTCAGACATTTTATATGCTTATTACTCACTAAGTTGGTAGTACTCACCCCTACTCCCTACACCTTGTGTGCAGATTCAGGTGCACCAGAGGCTTAGCTGAGCAGTCTTTGTTTTGCCAGAGCTTATCAGAGTTGTTGAGGTAGTTGCTTGACGTTCGCAGGACCTGACTTCTCTTCCTATTTCAGTTTTATTTATATATATACATTTCCAGACTTGAGTATTTTCGTTCAGATATTGTTATTCAGTTTGTTTTAGAGGCTCTAGACTCGTGACCCCAGATCTTTTGGGAGTGTTTTTATCAAACTTCATATTTCTCAGTATTATTCTTCGATAAATATTGGGTTATTATTCTACAACCATTTTATTCTCCTTAAATTGTCGGTTTTGAGATTTATTGTTGAATTGGGAGCAACTGTTGGTCAGGCTTGCCTAGCTTTAGGGTTGGGCGCCATCA
>MU787095.1:18969-40416 GCA_026770625.1 Nicotiana glauca
TTAATTAAGGAATGGTTGGAAAAAACCAACCCCCCCCCCCCCCCACATGGAAGCACCCCCATCCCATGTATGACTTTAAGTCATTAATATACGTGGCAAGATTAGGAGATGTGAGAATTGGGCAAGTCTTATAACGTGAGTCACATTATTCATTTAAGGAAGAGATCCATTTTAAGTCATAGGAACATGAGTCATCAGTCACATATTCATGCAAGGAAAGAGAGCACATTTAAGTCTTAAGAACGTGAGTTCTTCATAAATGAATTCATGTGTACATTACAAAATCAAATGGAATCTCTTATAGAGAGTGGCTGGTCATGAGTTCTTCAAAGAGAAGAACAATTCCATACCAAAATTAGATAACGTTGGTTGTTGATTCAGTAAAGCGTAAATTGCAAATTCTAAGCAAATCGGTTCAGGTATGTTAAGGCTATCCCTCCTTTTCTTTTGGCATGATCCATACGATACAAACAAAACAAGCGAATGCACAACTTATATAAATGACTCTATTCATTGGAGTATTAGAGGTGCCTATGTTCTTGAATTCCCATGTATCTTATTATCACATCTTTTGTTCATGGGTCCCAGAAAAATACGTAGTTGATAAAGTTTATCGAAAGGTATATTGATCTTAGTAAAATATTTTTATGCATTTCATTCATTTATACATGTACATTGACCCATAATCAGATGTCGTTATATACTTGTATATATATGTACTTATATGTATATGGGAAAAGGTTACGACGTTATATACGCACCACCACCTGATCAGTTGGTATATGTTGATGATTTTGCCCACAGTGGCCGAGATGTTATGATGGGATGCCCTCAGAGGCTTGATGATGATATGTACACCTATACCTATGCATGACATGACATTTACACGTACGTGCATGATATTATAACTGTTTCAGGATTTGCAAAGTTATTTAGACTTACAGGCGGAATTTCTTATTCCATGTTTCATTTATGTCCCTTATGTACTGATTTTCAAGTCTTACATACTCAGTACATTATTCGTACTAACGCCCTATTTCCCGGTGCCTGCGTTTTATGCCCCAGGTGCAGGTAGGCAAGCTGACGGTCCCACTTCTTAGGATTCTTGATCAGCAAAAGTTGGCGTGCTCCACTTGATCTGGAGCTTCTTTTGATTTTGGTACGATATGCTTGTATACATATATAGGTGTGACGTGGCCCAGTCCCGTCCTTGTGCAGTTGTATTTTCTATTAGAAGTTTGTAGACAATTATGTATAGTTGGATAGTATTTGGCCTTGTCGGCATCCAGTTTAGGGTATATTATTGTCTATAGCAGCCTTGCTGGTTCACCCACCTTATTCCACATGTATATGTATACATGTATTTTGGATAGGTTTCCCTCACGTATGTTATTCATGTTTATATCTTAGACGCATGCTTAAGGATGTTCGACAGGTAGGACTCGGGCATCTATCGCAACCCACCAGCTTGGGTCATGACAGGACCTATACCAAGTTCCCAAAACCAAAATACAAACCTGGTATCAACAAAGTCAAACATTGATCAAATCTTTAAATTCATTAAACCTTTAAACTTCAAATTTCAAAAAATGCGTAACTCGAGTTAGGGACCTTCGAATTCTATTTCGGGCATACGCCTAAGTCCCATATCACGATACGGACCCACCGGGACCGTTAATATATGGATCCGAGTTTGTTTGCTTAAAACGTTGACCGAAGTCAACTCAAATGGATTTTTAAGGCATAATTTTATTATCAATTTTTTAAACATAAAAGCCTTCCGAAAAATATTCGGACTGTGCACGCACATTGAGGAAGGCTTAAAGAAGCTATTGGAGGTTTCGAAACACAAAATTAAGGTTTAAAACTCTAGATGGCCTACCAGGTCATCACACTCTCTCTGTCTCTCTTTCTCTCTCTTTTTCACCCCTTCTCTGTTCTTTCCCCAATTTTCTTCTTTCATTTTTCTCTGCTTTTCATTCCTTTTTTACAGAAAAATCATTAATGAATTTCAATTATTACAAGAGTTTTAACTTAGCAATTTCCATTTAATATTGCACAATTGGTGTTCGAATTGAAATTGCCAATCAAAATTTTTGAAAGTATTTGATTCTCCATCATTGTCAGCCATTAAAAAGCTCTGAAGCTTTGAATTCGAATTTAGGTTTTTAAAAACTATTATTTATTTAAATTGGGTATTGTTACAAATAATTGAAAATATTCTTTGGATATATCTCAATTTTGATTGTGTTTGGCGAAGATTAGAGTTTATTTTGGTTGAATTTGTGATTGAAACACGAAGAAGAAGAAGAAGAAGAAAAAGAAGAAGAAGAAGAAGAAGAAGAAGAAGAAGCATACAATATACTTAAATAATTGTATTAAATTTGTATTATAGTTTTATGTAAATTGTATTTTATATTATATTCTGTTGTAATTATATATATTGTATAAAATTTGTATGAAAATTGTATTTAAGTTGTATGATATTGTAGTGTAACGATCCAGGCAGTCATTTTGAGAGTTAACGCCCCGATACCCTATTAACTGCTTTCCCCCTATTTATTTCTGCTATTGAGACTTGCCGGGAAGATTCATTTGAGTTTCGGAGTGTTTTGTGATACTTAGTTCCTAAATGAGAGCTTAAGCTTTACAATTTGGACTGTAGCTGGAACACTGTGAAGATGGCCTCAGAATGGAATTCTGTCAATTTTGTTAGCTCCATTGGGTGATTTAGGGCTTAGGGTAGTGTTCGGATTGTATTTTGGAGGTCCGTAGCTTATTTAGGCTTGAAATGCCGAAAGTTAAATTTTTAAAGTTTCCGGATCGATAGTGAAATCTTGATATCAGGGTCGGAACCCGATTTCAAAAGTTGGGATAGTTCCGCAGTGTTGAATGTGACTTGTGTGCAAAATTTGGGGTCAATCGGAATTGATTTGGTTGGTTTTGTCATCGGTTGTAGAATCCTTGAGATTTCAAGTTCATTAGGCTTGTATTGGAGGGTGAATCATGGTTTTAGCATTGTTTGATGTGATTTAAGGATTGGAATAAGTTCGTACGATGTTTTAGGATTGGTTGGAATGTTTGGTTGAGGTCCTGGGGGACTCGGGTGAGTTTCGGATGCTTAACAGAAGTAGTTTTGGATTTAGGAAATTGCTGAAAGTTGTTGAACCTATTGTTTCGCACCTGCGGATTTTGGACCGCAGGTGCGGCACCGTAGAAGTAGATAGGCAACCGCAGATGCGGCCGGAGGCCTGAAGGCTGTTGGTCGCAGATGCGACTCGAGGACTGCAGAAGCAGGAGCGCACCTGCGAGGAGTGGAGCACAGATGCGGCGCCTAGGGGATTAATGAAATTTCGCAAGTACGGTCTCCCAGCCACAGAAGCGGGACCGCAGACATGGCCCGATGACCGCAGAAGCGGAAATCGCTTGGCTCTATATGAAAAAAAATCGAGGGTTTGAGTACATAACTTGAAAAATCAAATTGGAGCTCGGGGGAAGGCAATTCTATGGGGATTTTGAAGAGAAGATTATTGGGTAATGATTCCTAACCCTTTTTTGATTGTATCCTATTAATCTAAGCTTAAATTCATCGTTAAATTTCGGATTTGGGGTTAAAAATTAGGAGAATTGAGGAAAAGTCCTTAGGCCAAGTTTTGGGATTTTGATCAAAGTTTTGGTATCGGATTTGAGTGATTTTGGTTTGGTTAGACTCGTGAGTGGATGGGTGTTCTAAATCTGCAAATTTTATCCGATTTCGAGACGTGGGTCCGGGAAGAATTTTTGGGCATTTTTTTATTTTCTTGCCTTAGCTTCATTTAGATAAACTCATTGTTTGTAGTTACATTTACATTATAAAATTGATTTGATTAGATTTGGGACATTCGGAGTTGAATACTCGTAGCAAAAGCGTGATTTCGGATTGATTGAGCTTGGTTTGAGGTAAGTGGCTTGCCTAACCTTGTGTGTGGGAACTCCCCTTAGGATTTGGTACTTTTGTTATATGAATACGTGTATGTGAGGTGACGAGTGCATACATATGCTAATTGTTGAAAAACTCCATTTTCATTAAGTAAATATCTGTGTTTTCCTTAATTGAGCAATACATGTACTTGAAGTTCCTGTTTAGTTTAGAAAAACATAATTATGTGACTTAACTGCCTTATCTGCCTTAACTGCTTACTTGGTTTTTCGGTGTAGCATGTTTAAAGTAGAAATCCCTATTTTTCTTGAATAGAACTGTTGATCGTTTCTGAGACTGTTGTGTGTTTTCTTTGGGACTATGGGACAGTATATCGGGAGATCCTTTGCTTGTTTACATTGGGACTATGGTTCAATATTTCGGAGATCCCCATGCACTTTATTATTTGGGACTATGGGACAGTATCACGGGAGATCCCCCTGTACTGGCTATTTACTATTGGACTATGGGACGGTATTTCGGGAGATCCTTTGCACATTTATGTTCGGGACTACAGGACGTTATCCTGGGAGATCCCCTGTTGTTACCTACTTATTGAGTTATTTTCTTTCTGAGATTTTTCCCTTATTTGACTGTTAGAATTTTTAATTACACTGTCACATTCTACACTATTTTACCTTATTATATATTTCTATAACCAGTAGGGCCCTGACCTTCCTCGTCACTACTCGACCGAGGTTAGGCTTGGCACTTACTGGGTACCGCTGTCGTGTACTCATGCCCTTTCCTGCACATGATTTTCGTGTGCAGATCCAGGTTATTCTGCTCCACCGTTCCATCACTGAGGCGGGCGATTTCAGAGACTTCGATGTATATTCACCGTGTCCGCAGACCTTGAAGTCCCTCTCTATTCTCTCCTTTAGCTTTAGACTTCCTCTATTTACTCTTGGTTTAGACATTTTGGAGTTAGTACACTATGTAAATTCTCTCTAGCTTGTGATTTTATGAGATTCCGGATTTTGAAAGTGTGTTGTTCAGTTTAAAAGAGTGTTATTGTATATGCCGAGAGGCATTATAACTTTCGTTATTACTTTACTCTTAATTTTCTATTTTCGCATTTTATTTTCTTCTCTTTTTTCCGCAAATGATAGGCTTACCTAGTCATAAGACTAGGTGCCGTCACGGCAGTTCACGGAGGAGAACTTGGGTCGTGACATGTATTTATATTTAACCAGGTAAAAATGATTTATGAAAATTGTAGATAAGTTATAAAAAAGTTGTATACTATATAATTAGTAGTATAAAATCTGTTTTTAGTGTATATATTGTCATAGATGTATCAAAATTAAATATTCCGGCATTCGAAATTCCTTGTATAGTTTCAAAGGTATATATACCCTTCAAATACAAATATATAGACGATAATCACAATAATTACTGTGGGTGAAAATCATTACGAGTAAAAGATGATTAACTTCCTGATGGAAATGTCAACATTACATGAAACTCTTCTTTATCCAAGCACAAGGTAAGTAACGGTGATTACCATGTGTAGAAATTTGGTTTCTGTTGTACCTAGAGTTACTTGCTTCAGGTTAGGGGAATGCTTTTCTGTAGATGCGTTCTGTGTGCATCTTTGGTAGAACATTGCCCTTTTCGTGTTTCGTAGTAGCTTGTACTCGGGTTATAGTATTTATGATCGCACTCTTGCATTAATTCGTGGGAATAATTCAGGACACAAGAATATTTTTGAGCATTTAAAATAAACGGTTTCTTATTTATGATTTGTTTCCTTCATTATCGTCCATCTATAAAGGAAGTGATTCTTAAATAATATTTTCCTCCTCTTCATTTTACATAAATACTACAGTTAAGGCAATATGGGAAAGAGAAGAGGATAAAAAAAAGGAACTGGTGTAACTGAATCCCCTAATTTAAGGCATTAATAGTGGATTATATATGGAGAGAGGCAACAAAGAATAAACACGAGAGGAGAGAAAAAAGGAAAAAAGTGTAACTAAATCCCATAATTTAAGGCACTAATAATTGATTATATATAATTTGTAAATAATCCTTGTTTAGCGCGGGTAATATACAAAATTAGGACAATTTGGTAAATAAATTTCAAATATTGTATTGGAAGGAAAAAAATATGATTCACTCTCCTCTTCTCTTTTTTGTTAACTACTATATATTTATATTGATTTAAAGCCTTGATACATATATATATATACACACACACACTAGCTTAGTGTAGGTGCGTTGCACGTGAATTTTACACTATCAATCAAAGTATATAGAATACAAATTTAAGAAGTATTATGAATACTAGTAATAAAATACGCGCGTTACACGTGTACCTCGCACCAATGAATATAATTTTTTAAAATTATATAGTAGATGTTTTCATTGTATTATTTATCAAATAATTTTTTTAAAAACAAATTTTTGAATAAAGGAAGGAAGATCTCTGCTTTATAAAAGTCCTCATATACTTTTTTATTTGAAATTTTATTAGGCATATCGTTAGGTTCTCGCACCATCCTTAATAAGCAGATATGATTATTACCAGGATAAAGAAATTATGTTGAGTACGCTTTTACTTCCTGTAGCTCAATTATGATAGTTAATATTAGTCACGCATTTTCCTAGTTTGTATTTATTTTCAATTACATGCTATAGCTATCACCCATATAGGTTTATCGATACCAGAAATACGAAAGTTCACGATAATATTTTTGATAAAATATTTTCTTAAAAAGGAATTACTTGAGTTGACAATAGCTATTAATATTTTTTACATTAGCAAGCAACCTAAATAACAAATACGCTCCGGCATAGCCATTAACACCATAGCTTTTAATTGAGACACATGATTCTCAGTTGCTAGACTAAAAAAATATATTTTTCCATGGTTAGTCCAAAAAGAGTAAATAAGGCAACTACTAAATTTTTTAATTTACACATTAATTGCCTCCTCTTTGTGATCTTGAAATAAAAAACCTATTATTTTGATCAAACTAATTTAATGTACTTCATAAATATTTTTAAAATATAATAATCTCTATCATATAATTGTAACGATCCGACTGGTCGTTTTGAGCAATTTCGTTCGGTTCGGTAGTTTGAGGTCATTTGCAGCTTCATATTATGTGAATCAGCTTGCGTGCGCAGTCCGGGAGTAAAATAGGAAAGTTTTTATGTGAAAATATGTAGAAAAAAATAGTAATTTTTAGAGTTAAAATTTAATTTTTAGTTGACTTCTGTTAGTATTTTTGGTAAACAAATTCAGATTTTGTTCCAACAATCCCGGAAGGTCCGCGGTAAAATATGGCACTTGGGCATATGCCCAGAATTGAATTCCGAGGTCCCTAGCCTTAGAAACCAATTTTTGAAGAAAATTATTGTGCTGGTTTTTAAAAGAAATAAAGAAATAAATTAATATTTGAACTCGTTGGTATCGGACCTGTATTTTGGTTCTGGATCCCGGTATAATCTTGTTAAGATATTTAAGTCCTATCTGTAAAATTTGGTGAAAACCAAAATTTATTTGACGTGATTTGGACGTCCGGTTAAAAAGTTAGAAAATCATGAGTTTTGAGGTTAAATTCATAGTTTTTAATATTATTTTAATGATTTGATTACATGAGCAAGTCCATATGATATTTTTAGACTTGCGTGCATGTTTGGTTTGGAGCCCCCAAGGCTTGGGTGAGTTTCAGATAGGTTTAAGCTATGTTGCCCTTGTTTTTGGATGCTTCATCGTCTAGCAAAAATAATACCATATTGAGCAAATGAGATCCAAATTCAGCTTTGTTTGAACCATTAGATCTGTATCAAAATTTGGAGCCGTAGGAAAAAGAATCATCGAATTTGGACGTCGTATGAGGAAGTTATGCTCATCTTCGTGTCAAGAAAAATTATTGGTTCTGGTGTGATCGCAAATGCGAACTTTTTATCGCATTTGCGATGCCCAGTTCGCAAATGCGACTTTTGCCAGCCATGTGTTGTTCGTAATTGTGAGGGGTTCGCAAACGAGAACCCTGGGTCGCAAATGTGACATCTGAGGCCTGTTAAGTGAGGTTTTTGACGAGATTATCACCCATTTTTCAATTTTCTTAAACTCTAAACCTTCGTGGGCGATTTTCCTAGGACCCAAACTTCTCCAAATCATTGGATAAGTGTCTCTAATTAATTTCCAACTATATTTTGTGATTATATCTTAGATTTAATATCAAATTCATGAGAATCTAATGGAAAATTTGGGAAAAATTATGAAATCTTTCAAAAATATAAAATGATGATTTGAATGACCAAATGGTATTGGAATTAAATAATTTTTGTATGGGTGAACTCGTAGAGGAATGGTTGTTAGATTTTTGTAAATTTTGTCGGGTTCCGAGGTGCGGACTCAGGCAGTTGACTTTTGTTGACTTTTTACAAATTGTATAAGAATCATAGTTTTGTCAATTGAAATTATTTTCTCTTGCATTGTTTGATGTATTCAAGTCGTTTTTGGCTAGATTGAGCCGAGAGTTGATGAATTGGTAAAGGAATAGCTAAATTGAGTATTGAATTGGCCGGATTGAGGTAAGTATCTTGCCTAACCTTGGGTGGGGGACTTCCCCTTAGGAATTGTCTTCTATGCTAATTGTAGTCCATGCATGCGAGGTGACGAGTGTGTGCTCGGACTTATTTGAGAGAAATTTGCCTCTAGTGTTCTTAAGTCCTTATGTTGTAACGATCCGCCTGGTCGTTTTGCCTTTTAGAACCACGTTCCCTTAAAGAAAACTCCTCGTGCTTGCTTTAGCTAATTTACGACTTGTGGGGAAGGTTAGTTCAGGGTTTGGAGGAGTTTTGAGTGAAATATGCCCCTTTGAGTTCTTAGAATTTTCTTAAAAGACTAAGTTTGACTTTGGTCAATAATTTTAGAAAACGGACCCAGACTCGTGTTTTTTTACGGTCCAGGAGGGTCCGTGGAAAAATATGGAACCTGAGCGTATGTCTGGAATCGAATTTCGAGGTCCCTAGCATGAGTAATGAATTTTTATTAGAAATTTTTAATTTGAAGTTTTAAGGATTTAAACTAAGTAATCATTGATTTACTAGGTATCAGGCACGTATTTTGCTTCTGAAGCCTGGTACAGGTCCGAAATATCATTTAAGACTTGTCCGTAAAATTTGATGTTAATCCGAGTTGATTCATAAGTTGGAGGAAAATTAAGAACTTGAAGTTCATAAGTTTGATTCATTTAGTTTTAGGGGATGATTTCTAGATTTAGCGTTGTTTCGGGTGTTCTGAAGGTTCGAGTATGTCCGTCTCATGATTCCAGACTTGTCAGTATGTTCGGGCGGGGCACAGGAGCCCCAAGCATCGATCAGACGAGGCTCGAGTGAAGTGGGAATTTTGGGAAAGGCTTAAAGAGCTGCTGCTTCTGTCATAATCGCATCTGCATTTCTTGGACCGCAGATGCGGCACTTCGATCGCAAAAGTAGCCAAGGAGGCCAAGCCAGGAACCGCGGATGTGGCTCTCAAGCCGCAAAAGTAACTCCGCATATACAGCCCCCAGACCGCAAGTGCGGTCTTAGCCTTCCCTCCCCTTTTTTGCAGATGCGGTTAAATCCTTGCAGATGCGGTCCCCTGACCATAGATGCGGAAATCGCTGGGCAGTGAAGTTCATTTAATACGAGTTCAAGACCATTTTAATCACTTATACACTTTTCCATTGGCGATTTTGGGAGCTTTAGAGAGAAGACTTCCACTTAGCATTGTGAGGTAAATTTAATTCACCCATCTTTAGTTTAATACTTGTATATTAGGTAGATTAAACACTAGAAATTAGGTAAAATCAAGGGGTTAGAGGAAGACCTAGGGTTTTAATAAAACTTAGATTTAACCACGAGATTTGTCACGAAATGAATTAAAAATCATATATTATTGATCCTTGAGTTGTAGAGAACAACTTCCTTCGAAAAATCTCGGAATCCGGGCACGTGGGCCCGGGGTCAGAATTTAGGAAACTTGTGTAAAAGTTGGGAAATTGCTTAAATAGCTAGGACTCGATCATATAAGTCTATATTGACTAGTTCTTACTTCATTTAACTAGTTTTGGATTGTTCGACGCCGATTTGAGGGCTTGGACTTGTTCTTGATATTTGGAAGTGCGCTTTGGAGCGAGGTGAGTCTACTTTCTAACCTTGTAAGAGGGAATTGTCCCCATAGGTATAATAATTGAGAAATTTCTACTAAATGCCGGGGGGGGCTACTTACGCACTAGGTGACGAGAGTCCGCGCGTAACTATTATGATGTTAATTGCTTGGGTAGTCTAGGACCCACATCATGCCTAAATTGTGAACATCTCTATATAAACTTGCTAATGTGATCATTTATGATATGCTAGAGACTTGGAAAGAAATAAAGGTGAACATGTGAATTTGTTAAACCCTTATAAGAATTTATTTGTATATAAATGCGCCTTCGTGTGTATTCTTGATGTTTCTTGATATTTATGGATCGGGCCGATCGCCTCGGTAAAAAATAAATGCATCTATGGTTTGTGCCGTTCGACCCTCGGCAGTGCACAATTTATTTTCTGTTGGAGCGGGCCGTCAACCTCAGCGTGATGTGCGCATGATATCTATGTGAAAGCTTATAAATAATTGTTATGTAAATACTTCAAAATGTAGATAGCTAACTAGAATATTGTTAAGAACATGATTTTTACCTCTTGCTTTAAACTGTTGATTAAATAATTTTAGAATTTTAATTAGTTAATTTTAGAGTCAATTTGGGTCTTTTATTTTTATATCTTACATTTAATAAAATCAGAAAATAGTACCCAAAAAATAGGGTAAAAGAAAAGAAGAAAAATAGAAGAAAATCTGAAATAAAAAGGGGGGAGGACTAATTTGGGGCCCAAATCCGCTTAAAATGGTCCAAAACCCCAAACCCATCTCATTTACCCTGCCCAATAACCCCTGATCCGGCCCAGCCATTTTAAAAAATCAAAACGACACCGTTTGGTTTACTTCAATCCAAGCCGTCTATAATCTTCAATCCAACGGCCCCTACTGGATCTTGATTTTACATAAAAATGTCTGAAATTGGAAGGAACCCTAAAGACCAACCCCTCTTCCTTGTACTCACCGTCCTCGCCGGCTCCGCCTCACGCCGACGCCAGAAATCGCCTCACGGCGGCGGCCGGCGTCCAATGACGTACAAATTTATACCATGTCATCTCCTTCATCTCCCCGTCCCATATCCATCATCGTTTTCCTCCAAATCCCAACCAAACACCCCAAATCTGCAAAACCCTAACTTCCATCTCCACCACACATGGCGGCGCCGTGTCCAAATCCTACAATATGAACACCCTAGTATCTCCTCCACCCCCCGCATCCCAAATATCTAGACTCCGTCCCTCAAATCCTATTGGAACTTCTCAAATATCATATCAAACTCCGGTCAAAACCCTAAGTTCCCCCAAACCTCACTCTCTTCATGACGGATTCATCCTCAGGAGCACTCGAGTCTCACCAGAGCTGATATATTGTTAAAATTAAATGGGGAGCAGAATATTAGGGTTTTTAATGAGTAAGTTTCCTTTACTTTTTTCTTCATTATTCAAGTTAGTTGTTTCTTCATGTTTGTCTTCCTTTTCTGATTAGTTAATGTAGAGTTTGATTTTATTCGTTCTCAATTCATCTGAACCAATGTTTGAGTGCGTGGGTCTGCTTCTGATTGGTTTGATATTTTTTTAATCAATAATAATAATTGTTTCATTTGTTAATTCAGTTAGGGTTAAATGCTTTATATTTGGGGTTTCAGCATGTTGTAGTTTAGTATAAATGTGTTTTTCTTCATTAGGTTAACTGATAATAGTTTTAAGTTTTCATGTGCAATTAAAGCCTATTTCGATGAGTTTGATTCTGTGTTTTAACCACGCAATTTGATTTAGTTGTCAAGTGAATTCCATTGATAGGTTTAACTTCATAATTAGTTTAATTTGTCCAGCTGTTTTGATTTTAGGGGACTGTTTGATTGTGAACCTTGAATTTAACCCTGGTTAAGTGGATTATTGGTTATAGCTGATAGTATGTAGGTAGGGTAAAAGGGGCTGGGGTTTAGTTAAGATAAGGTCAGTAATTTCAGGGGTAATCAGGGGTAGTTTGGACACTTAAAATGGGTTAGTTTGTTAAGGCTCAGTACTTTCAGAATAGAAGTGAGGGTAGTATAGGTATTCCATAGGTATAAAACAAAGCTAGAACACTCTAGGTTCTTCTAGAATAGGGCTTTAGTGTAAAGTTTCAGTAATTTAGTGCAGTGACTTGAGAAACAAGTTAAAACCTTAGGACTAGTAAGCAATTTCTGAAAATAAAAAGGTGGAAAAATGGGTGAATAAATTCTAGAACATTCCTGCCCCTTCCTTGCCTATAAAAGGCATGCCTAATGCCTTCATTTGCAAGTTTACACACTCTGAAAATTTCCCAAACTTTCCAGCTTTTAATTTCCCCCCAAAAATCCCTTTCTGAAGATCTGAATCTCAAATTTGAATTTCAAAATCTAAAGAAGTTCAAAATCTGCATTCCTATAGTTCATATCTTCTTTAGATCTTAATTCCTACCAAAAAAACATACAAAAATACAGTAAAAAAACCCAAAAAAACACACTACTACATTGCATTCTATAGTGTGATTCTCCTCTCTTCTAGTTGCTGAAGTTTTCAAAAGGTTTCCTAATTCATTTTCAAGTAAATTTGAGGTAAAACAAGTGAGTTTTGGTTGATTTGTTTCTCTCCATTCTCTGTTACTCCTTCCTGGGTATTGTGGCTGGATTTGGGCTGAAAATTGGCTTTGTGTGAGCTTGTGTTATTGCTGATTTCATCACTGTGATCTGCTGAACTGTTGCTGATCTTCTTTCCCTCTTATTTCACTCTAAATTCAGGTACACATTTGAACCTCCTTGATGTATTTCAGAGCTTGAAAGTGGAATAAAAATGCTCGACTATTTGCTCTTGAACCATGCTTGCCTGGGCTGTGATATGTTAGTAGATCAATAGGTGTTAACTAATGTGTAATTGTCTAGTTTGTATTTACATAAAACAATAAGCCATGGACTGTATAATCAGGACTTTTTGACATTAATTGGGACTGTTATGTGGCTTCTAATTCGTATAGGACTGTTGATTATTCAGTGACTTAGTATAGTTGTATTTGGTAATTATTTTAGCTTTCAATATCAAGAAAGTAGCATAAGGAACTGATTTCAGATCTTCACTTGTAATTAGTAACTGAATGTTTCGAGATATTGATTTAAACTTGGGACAGCATGCTCAGTAAAAAAACAAACAGTGTGTATACATCTATTGTTATTTCAGTCACTCATCTTTTGATATAATTCAGCTGGTCTATTTGTGTAGTAGGGCAAGTCAGAAACGAATAAGTATGTTATTTACTCGTATGGTATTATGTTATTTGATGATTTCAGAGTTGATCAAATCCTTGCAATTGTGTTTTTAGATTCAGAAAGATAAACTTGGTAAAATTGTTTTAGGTTGAGAATAAGTAAATAAATAGGAATCAGCATAGTTTGCAATTACACAGCCTGTTGAATAGGCTTAGAGCCAGGATTAATGGTAAATTTGGGCTCATCGGAAGTCCAAGCAGCCTCACCGGTCTGTTTGAAATTAATTGGGCGACGGCTCATGCTTGTTAGATTGGGGCCGGTTGTGCAACAACAGGCCCAATTTCGTGACACCCGGTCCATGTCTAGGCAGTGCTGCATGCATTAAACCTGTATAGGGCCAAGTTTGAAGGCCCAAAAAATTGCTAGAAGTCAAAACCCCTTAAAAATTATACTAGGAATATGGAAATTAATTTGCAATATGAATTTATATTTTCGAGTTAGGTAGCGGGTTCAAATTAAGAGGGTCCTCCCTTTATTTTAATTCGGACTTGAACTCGAGGTCCGGATTTATAAATATAAATTAATTAGGCCCTTTTAGAGACAAAACATAAGTAGAAAAATCATAGTTTGCTTTAGGTTGGCCTTTAAATAATAAAGTGAGATGAGCCTCGCCAAACAAAAATACATAAATAGCGGGGCCCTCATTAAATGCTTAATTAAAAAATACTTAGAATTCGGGGTGTGCCGTTTAGCGAATTTCACGGCCTCCCGCAAAGATAATCAGTCGTTAGTCGCTTTAGGCACGTTTTAATAATTTTACCTTCTTAAATACGGGTGTGCATTTCATGCAACCCAAATCCAAATCCCAAAATGTTGAATAAGAATGTGTCGAGGATCCGGGCACATTTCATGCGATGTGATCCAAAAATACATTTTTAAACGACGTTCACTTTCAGAAAAAATTAACTAAAAGTGGTGAATAATCTTAAAATTGCATTTTAGGTTGGAACATGTATACAAATCAGATTTTTAGCCAATTATAATAATTTAAGCGACCGTGCTAGAACCACGGGATCCGGGGGTGCCTAACATCTTCCCTCGGGTCAACAAAATTCCTTAGTCAGAATTTTTGGTTCGCAGACTCCAAATGGGAAGTCGACAATTTTCCTCGATTTGGGATTCAAAATAAACCAATGACTTGGGACACCAAAATCCAAACCTATCCCAAGTGTCGACTCTAAAAATAAATAAATAATCCCATTTCGAATAATGTCACTTTAAATGGAAAAACTCCCTTATACATTTATCCTTCGGGGTAGGTGTGTAAAAGGAGGTGTGACAGTAAGTATCAAGTCGACCTCTCGTCTCTACTTCTTCGAGATTAGACGGGATACTTACTAGGTACATATTGTTTATGAACTCATACTATACTTTTGTACTTAATTGTACAGGATCTGAGGCAGGTGTATCTGATTATCAGTCTGGTGCGCATCCTTGAGCGGACCTGAGACTTCTACGGTGAGATGCTTCCCTAACATGTCGTTCAGTAGCTGAAGATGTCTTTCTTATGCATTTTCTTTTGCTGTCTATCTTGATTCGGACAATAGGATAGTGTTATTCTTTTGTATATTCTACTAGTTGCCCGTAGCTTGTGACATCAGGTCTTCGCACACACATTAGTAGACATTTATTTTTGGGTTGTATGATCATTTTTATAAACTATTGATCGCCTCTGGCCTTAACTTTAAATTGAGAAATCTGTTACACTTATTTTTGGGTAAAAATGTAAAAATGAGATTTTAATTATATTTCCGCGTTGGGCTGCCTGGCAATGGTGTCGGGCGCCATCATGATCTAATACGAAAATGGGTTGTGACAACATGGTATCAGAGCACTAGGTTCACGTAGGTCTCACAAGTCATGGGGAAACCTAATAGAGTCTCGTAGATCGGTAAGAAGACGTCTGTATTTATCTTCGGGAGGCTATAGGGTGTTAGGAAAAACTAATCTTTATTCATTCCTATCGTGCAGTGGTTTTTGTACTAAAAATTTCCCCTTCTATTCTCTCACAAATGGTGAGGACACGCACGACTGATGTTCTTGAACCAGGTGGAGCTACTCCGCCCGTTGCTAGAGGCCGAGGCCGAGGCCGGGGGAGGGCACCGGCTCGTGGTAGGGGATGAGGGCAGGGCCCGTATGTGGTGGCAGTCCTATTCTCTTGGCAGGCCAGTAGGTTCTATTCCTCTCACCTGGGGTCAGTTCACATAGTTATTCCTGGATCGGTACATTCCACCCTCTGAGAGAGAAGAGCTGTGGTATCAGTTCAAATATGTTGAGCAGGGTCAGATATCGATGACCGATTATGAGGTGAGGTTCTCTGAGTTTCTCGCATGTACTTAAGATACTTCCCACAGATGCAGAGAGAGTTCAAAGATTTGTTGCGGTGTTACACCCCACGATCCGATCTTGTATGGCCCGAGAGGTAGCGATGGGTACAGGGTATCAGCTAGTGGTTGAGATTGCTCGCAGGATTAAGGGATATCTTCAGAGGGGTAGAGAGCAGATGCAGCAGGATAAGAGGCTAGACTCTCCGAAGAGTTCAGAGGCGCCCCGGCTAGGGGTAGAGGTCAGTTCGGGAGGGGTTAGCCCAGTAGGCCCCTATTTTTAGCGCCACCACCTGCTCGGGGTGCTCCACCATGCCCCTATTTCAGCGCTATGCTAGAGAGTTCTTATTGCCTGCCAGCTATTTATGGTTCCTCTAGTAGGTATTCAGGTCCCCCGAATTCTTCTGGTTCCTATTTCAGTGCTATGCCGGAGAGTTCATACCTTCCATCGGCTATCCAGGCTTCTTCCAGTCGATCTACGGGCTTTCAGAGTCAGTTATCAGGGCAGTAGGTCGCCATACCGCATAGTTGTTTCAAGTGTGGAGACCCTGGTCATATAAGGAGATACTACCCCAGACTTCTGGGCAAGGCTGTGCAGTAGGGCCAGTAGCCCATGATTTTAGCACCAACTACCCAGCCACCTAGAGGTGGAGGGCAGGCTGGCAGGGGCCGTCCTAGAGGTGGAGGTCAGACCGGGAGAGGTCAGATAGCTAATGCTCAGTCAGGTGGGGGCTAGCCAGCCGGTGCCCGAACCAGATTCTATGCTCTTCTGCCTAAGCCAGATGCATTGGCCTCAGATGCCGTCATCACAGGTATTATTTCCGTCGGTGGTAGAGATGCTTCGGTATTATTTGACCCAGGGTCTACTTATTCATATGTATCATCTCTGTTTGCTCATTTCCTAGTTATTTATCCTGAGCCTTTAGGCACTCCTGTTCATGTATCCACTCCTATGGGTGATTCTGTGGTTGTGGATCGGGTCTATCGGTCCTGTGTGGTCCCCTTCTATGGTTTCGAGACTAGAACACATATTATGTTGCTTGATATGATAGATTTTGAGGTCAACCTGGGCATAAATTGGTTATCTCCATATCACGCCGTCCTAGATTGCCATGCCAAGACTATTTCACTAGTTATGCTAGGGTTACCGAAGTTGGAGTGGAAGGGTTCCACAGTTGATACACCTAGTTGGGTTATTTCTTTCCTAAAGGCTCGACGTATGGTCAAGAAGGGGTGTTTGGCTTATTTATCTTATGTTCGAGACACCACCGTAGAGTCTCCACCAGTAGTCCGAGAGTTCGCCGATGTTTTTCCTTTTGATCTTCCTGGCATATCTCCGGACCGCGATATTGATTTTTGTATTGATTTGGCTCCAGGCACTCAGCCTATATCTATTCCACCGTACCGTATGGCTTCTAAAGAGTTGAAGGAGTTGAAAGAGCAGCTTGAGGAGTTGTTGGCAAAGGGGTTTGTTAGGCCCAGTGTGTCACCTTGGGGTGCACTAGTGTTATTTGTGAAGAAGAAGGATGAGACTATGCGGATGTGTATTGATTACCGCCAGTTGAATAAAGTCATCATCAAGAACAAGTATTCGTTGCCTCGCATTGATGATTTATTCGACCAGTTGCAGGGTGCTAGGGTGTTCTCTAAGATAGACCTGAGGTCAGGGTATCATCAACTGAAGATTCGGGACTCGGATGTTCCGAGGACTGCATTCCGAACCAGATATAGCAATTATGAGTTTTTGGTGATGTCCTTTGGCTTGACTAATGCCCCAGCAGCATTTATGGATTTGATGAACAGGGTATTCAGGACTTATATTAATTCATTTGTCATCGTCTTCATTGACGACATCTTGATATACTTACGTAGCTTGGGGGAGCACAAGCAGCATTTGAGGGTAGTGCTTCAGACCTTGCGAGAGTAGAATCTATATGCTAAGTTCTCCAAGTGTGTTTAGCTAGAGTCACTGGCATTCTTGGGGCATGTTGTGTCAGGAGAGGGTACTAAGGTGGATCCCAAAAAGATTGAGGCAATTCAGAGTTGGACACCTCCTACTTCAGTGACCGAGATCAGGAGTTTTTTGGGGTTAGCAGGTTACTACCAGCGATTCGTGCAGGGTTTTTCATCTATTGCATCACCTTTAACTAGATTGACGCAGAAGGATGTTACATTCTATTGGTCCGATGATTGTGAGGAGAGCTTCCAGAAGCTCAAGATAGCTTTGAATACAGCACTAGTTCTTGTATTACCTTCCGGCTCGGGGATGTATATGGTGTATTGTGATGCTTCACGCGTTGGTTTGTGGTGTGTATTGGTGCAGGAGGGGCGAGTTATTGCTTATGCTTCGCGTCAGCTGAAGATTCATAAGAAGAATTATCTGGTACATGATCTAGAGTTGTCCGTGATTGTTCATGCTCTTAATATATGGAGGCATTATCTGTATGGGGTGTCATGTGAGGTTTACACCGATCATCGCAGATTGTAGCATTTATTCAAGAAGAGGGATATTAATTTGAGGCAGCGCAGGTGGCTTGAGTTGCTGAAGGATTATGACATCACCATTCTTTATCATCCAGGCAAGGTGAATGTGGTCGCGGATGCCTTGAGCAGAAAGGCGGAGAGTATGGGTAGCTTGGCATTCATTCCAGCAGCGGAGAGACCGCTAGCTTTGGACACTCAGTCCTTGGCTAACAGGCTTGTAAGGTTGGACATTTCAGAGCTCAGCTAAGTTTTGGCATGTGTAGTTGCTCAGTCTTTATTGTTGGGGCAGATCAAGGCCCGGCAATTCGATGATCCAACTTTGGCGGTTCTTAGGGAGACAGTGCTTCAGGGAGGTGTCAAGGAGGTTTCTATTGGTGAGGATGGTGTCGGGGTCGTCTATGTGTTCCTAATATTGATGGTCCGAGGAAGAGGATCCTAGAGAAGGCACACAGTTCGCGGGATTCTATTCACCCGGGAGCTACGAAGATGTATCGCGATTTGAGGCAGCATTATTGGTGGCGGAGGATGAAGAAAGACATAGTGCAGTATGTGGCTAAATGTTTGAATTGCCAGCAGGTCAAGTATAAGCACTAGAAGCCGGGTGGCCTACTTCAGCAGATGCCTATCTTGGAGTCTAAATGAGATCATATGACCATGGATTTCATAGTGGGGTTGCCGCGGACTTTGCAGAAGTTCGATTTAGTGTGGGTCATTGTTGATAGGTTGACCAAGTCGGCTCACTTCATTGCAGTAGCGACTACTTATACAGCGGAGAGGTATGCTCAGATTTACATTTGAGAGATAGTCTGGTTGCACGGTGTGCCAGTTTCCATTATATCAGATAGGGGCCCTCAGTTCACCTCCCATTTCTGGAGAGCCATTCAGAGTGAGTTAGGGACACGTGTAGAGCATAGCACAACATTCCATCCTCAAACCGACGGGCAGTCGGAGTGGACAGTTCAGATTTTAGAGGATATGCTTAGAGCATGTGTGATTGACTTTAGAGGGCAGTGGGATTAGTTCTTGCCCTTGGCAGAGTTTGCATATAACAACAGCTATCAGTCCAGCATCGAGATGGCTCCATACGAGGCTTTATATGGTCATCGTTGTTGTTCTCCTATCGAATGGTTCGAGCCCGGTGAGGCTAAGTTGTATGGTACAGACTTGGTACAAGATGCCTTGAATAAGGTAAAGTTGATTCAGGAGAGGCTTCGCACAGCTTAGTCCAGACAGAAGAGTTACGCAGATCAGAAAGCGCGTGATGTATCATTTATGGTTGACGAGAAGGTTCTCTTGAAAGTCTCGCCCATGAAGGGCATTATGAGGTTCGGGAAGAAGGGCAAGTTGAGCCTAAGGTTTATTGGTCCCTTTGAGGTGTTGAGGAGACTTGGGGAGGCTACTTATGAGCTTGCATTACCCCCCAGATTATTGGGAGTTTATCCGGTTTTTCATGTGTCGATGCTCCGGAAGTATCATGCCGACTTTTCCCATGTGTTAGACTTTAGTACTATTCAGTTGGATGAGAGTTTGGATTATGAGGAGGAGCCAGTTGCTATTATTGATAGACAGGATCGGCAGTTGAGATCCAAGAGGATTTCTGCGATAAAGGTCCAGTGGAGGGGCCAACCAGTCGAGGAGGCGACCTGGGAGTCCGAGGAGGACATGAGGAGCATATATCCCCATTTATTCAGCATTCCAGGTACTTTTCTATGTCCGTTCGAGGACGAACGTTTGTTTAAGAGGTGGAGAATGTAACAACCCGCCTGGTCGTTTTGCCTTTTAGAACCCTGTTCCCTTAAATAAAACTCCCCGTGCTTGCTTTAGCTAATTTACGACTTGCAGGGACGGTTAGTTCGGGGTTTGGAGAAGTTTTGAGTGAAATATGCCCCTTTGAGTTCTTAGAATTTTCTTAAAAGACTAAGTTTGACTTTGGTCAACATTTTTAGAAAATGGACCCGGACTCATATTTTGACGGTCCCGGAGGGTCCGTGGGAAAATATGGGACTTGGGCGTATGTCCGGAATCGAATTCCGAGGTCCCTAGCCCGAGTAATAAATTTTTATTAGAAATTATTTATTTGAAGTTTTAAGGATTTAAAGAAACTAAGTAATCATTGATTTCCTAGGTATCAGGCTCGTATTTTGGTTTCGAAGCCTGGTACATGTCTGAAATATCATTTAAGACTTGCCCGTAAAATTTGGTGTTAATCCGAGTAGATTTGCGGCATTTTGGGTCGTTGAAGGAAAATTAAGAACTTGAAGTTCATAAGTTTGATTCATTTGGTTTTAGGGGATGATTTCTAGATTTTGCATTGTTTCGGGTGTTCCGAAGGTTCGATAGGTCTGTCTCATGATTCCAGACTTGTCGGTATGTTCGGGAGGGGCCCGGGAGCCCCGAGCGTCGATCGGACGAGGCTCGAGTGAAGTGGAAATTTTTGGAAAGGCCTGAAGAACTGTTGCTTCTGTCATAACCGCATCTGTTGTTCTTGGACCGCAGATGCGGCACTTCGATAGCAGAAGCGGCTAAGGAGGCTAAGCCAGGAACTGCAGATGCGGCTCCCAAGCCACAGAAGCAGCTCCCAGACCACAAATGCGGTCTCAGGCTTCCCTCCCCTTTTTTCGTAGATGCGGTTCCCTGACCGCATATGCGGAAATCGTTGGGCAGTGAAGTTCATTTAATACGAGTTCAAGACCATTTTTATCACTTATACACTTTTCCATTGGCGATTTTGGGAGCTTTGGAGAGAAGACTTCCACTTAGCATTGTGAGGTAAGTTTAATTCACCCATCCTTAGTTTAATACTTGTATGTTAGGTAGATTAAACACTAGAAATTAGGTAAAATCAAGGGGTTAGAGCAAGACCTAAGGTTTTAATAAAACTTAGATTTAACCACTAGATTTGTTACGAAATGAATTAAAAATCATATATTATTGATCCTTAGGTTGTAGAGAACAACTTCCTTCTAAAAATCTCGGAATCCGGGCACGTAGGCCCGGGGTCGGAATTTAGGAAACTTGTGTAAAAGGTTGGGAAATTGCTTAAATAGCTAGGACTCGATCTTATAAGTCTATGTTGACTAGTTCTTACTTCATTTAACTAGTTTGGGATTGTTCGACTCCGAATTGAGGGCTTGGGCTTGTTCTTGATATTTGGAAGTGCGGTTTGGAGCGCGGTGAGTCTCCTTTCTAACCTTGTAAGAGGGAACTGTCCCCATAGGTATAATAATTGAGAAATTTATACTAAATGCGGGGG
>MU787095.1:40568-113404 GCA_026770625.1 Nicotiana glauca
GGGGGGGGAGGGGTACGTACGCACTAGGTGACGAGAGTCCGTGCGTAGCTACTATGATATTAATTGCTTGGGTAGTCTAGGACCCACATCATGCCTAAATTGTGAACATCTCCATATCAACTTGCTAATGTGATCGTTTATGATATGCTAGAGACTTGGAAAGAAATAAAGGTGAACATGTGAATCTGTTAAACACTTGTAATAATTTATTTGTATATAAATGCGCCTTCGTGTGTATTCTTGATGTTTCTTGATATTTATGGATCGGGCCAATCACCTCGGTGAAAAATAGATGCATCTATGGTTCGTGTCGTTCGACCCTCGGCAGTGCATAGTTTATTTTCTATTGGAGTGGGCCGTCGACCTCGGCATGATGTGCGCATGATATCTATGTGAAATCTTATAAACAATTGTTATGCAAATACTTCGAAATGTAGATAGCTAACTGGAATATTGTTAAGAACATGATTTTCACCTCTTGCTTTAAATTGTTGATTAAATGATGACCCACATGCTTAGTATAGCATTTTATTGTCTTATTTGACCCTAGTAAGTATCAATTCGACCTGTCGTCTCTACTTCTTTGAGATTAGACGGGATATTTACTGGGTACATATTGTTTATGTACTCATACTACACTTATGTACTTAATTATACAGGATATGAGGCATGTGTACCTGGTTATCGGTCTGGTGCGCATCCTTGAGCGGACCTGAGACTTCTACGGTGAGCTGCTTCCCTACCATGCCGTTCAGCAGCTAAAGAAGTCTTTCTTATGCATTTTCATTTGCTGTCTATCCTTATTCAGACAGTACGATAGTGTTATTCTTTTGTATATTATACTAGTTGCCCGTAGCTTGTGATACCAGGTCTTGGCACCCACATTAGTAGACATTTATTTTTGGGTTGTATGATCATTTTTATACACTATTGATTGCCTCTGGCCTTAACTTTAAATCGAGAAATCTGTTACACCTATATTTGGGTAAAAATGTAAAAATGAGATTTTAATTATATTTCCGCATTGGCTTGCTTGGCAACGGTGTCGGGCGCCATCATGACCTAATACGAAAAATAGGTCGTGACATATGTGGAAAGTATCTCGTTATGATTGGGTTTCCTAGTTGCTTAACTTGCCTCCATATGCTCCATATGACGTTGTTAGCTTTCCTTTAATTCTCGCGTGTTACATTGACCCTTAATTTTCTTAATTGAAGTGATTGCCTTCCTTATTGTTTTGATACTTCTTGATAGTCAGTTCCTCTATGACTTCGTGTGAATATTTTACATGTCCAATTGTTGTGGTTACCGGTGTAGTTATCATGTGCTTATTATGTCTTATTGTTTTGTTGAAGTTATCGTGCTTCTTGGTTTTTTCGTGACCCTTATTATGTACTTGTTGATTCCCTTGCTGGGACATTATTGCGTATGATATTGTTTTCCTTGCCGGGATATAGCTGTTATACTATTGTTCCCTTGCCGGGATGTTATTGTTTATGATATTGTCTCCCTTGCCGTGATGTTATTGTTTATGATATTGTCTACCTTGCCGGGATGTTACTGTTATACTCTTGTTCCATTGTCAGGATTCTTTTATGATTGATGATGATTTGTAAATAGGAGCGAGTTGCACGCCTGCAACAAGATATATGAAATAGGAGCGGGTTGCACGCCTGCAACAAGATATCTGAAATGGGAGTGGGTTGTACGCCTGCAACGAGATATATGAAATGGGATCGGGTTGCACGCCTACAACAAGATATATGAAATAATAGCGGGTTGCATGCCTGCAAGGAGATAGATGAAATAGGATTGGGTTGCACGCCTATAACGAGATATATGAAATGGGAGCGGGTTGCACACCTGCAACGAGATATATGAAATGGGAGCGGGTTGCACGTCTGCAACGAGATATGTGAAATGGGATCGGGTTGCACACCTGCAACAAGATATGAAATGAAAGTGAAGTGTTTGTTTTCCTCATCCTTGTTATTAATTGGATTCTGGTGCCGTGCACTTTCTGTTTGCTATATTTATTTGTTGTTACCAATTCAAGTGTTTTAACTGTTCAGATTCCTTTACCGCTGTGATCCTTTGTGAAGGAACCCCATCATGTTCTCAATACTTTACCGTATATATATATATATATATATATATATATATATATATATATATATATATATATATATATATATATATATATATATTTATTTATTTATTTTCAATACTTCAAATTTCAATAACTATTTCATCTTCAATTCATTTAGTTACTCAATTAAATTTCCTTAAACCGTCTGAGGTTGTATTTTACTTAAAAATGGAATTTCTACTAAGATATTTTATTAAATTTCTTGTTAAAGGTAATATTTCATTCGATGTTGTACTTTAATTGAAAATGGTAGTTTCTTTATTTAAATGCTTTCTAAAAAAACCTCATCTTTTCTTGCTGAGTTCCTAATTGGTTTAGAAGTTGTACTCCACTTATGTTATGTAAATCAGACTCCTTGAACATCTTAATTGTATTGGTTATAGACCCTATAAATCGAGTAACATGAGAACGTTGTTAGATAGAAATATGTGGGCACGAGGTGCCGAGTATGCTAAAAGTTTGGTAATTGAGGTTATGATATGAGACATCGAGTTTTGGTTATGATATGATTTATTGAGCTGGCATCGCCTTCCTTGTTTGAGTACATTTTTCTTTACTTGTCTGTGTTCTAGCTATGTTGGTGTTAATATATCTGGTTATCTTCGTTTCCACCCATTTTCCACTTTATTATTGCTACTGATTATAATTTGTTCTTTCCCTGCTGTTGATATTACTATGTCATTTTTAGATTGATAGTTTATTATCAAATCATGTTCAATTTATTTGACCAGTGGGTATCTCGACTATTCCTCGTCACTACCCTACCGAGGTTAGTCTTGATACTTACTAGGCACCGTCGTGGTGTGCTCATACTACACTTTTGTACATTTTTGTGTACAGATTGAGGTATTTGATCGGTAGTAGCTGTGCAGGTCGTTGCAGTGGAGACTCAAGGTAAACCTGCTACAGCGTTCGCAGGCCTCGGAGTCACCTTCATTTGTACTTATTTGCATCTGTTCCTTTTGTTATTTAGATTAAAGTTATGCATCTGTTCCTTTTGTTATTTAGATTAAAGTTAGCAAATATAAATGTTATCTCAGTTAATATTAGACTTGCCTAGTTTAGAGACTAGGTGTCATCACGACTCCTTTGGAGGAATTGTTGGGTCGTGGCAAGTTGGTATCAGAGCTCTAGGTTCATGGGTGCTACGAGTCACAAGCAGGTTTGGTAGAGTCTTGCGAATCGGTACGGAGACGTCTGTACTTATCTTCGAGAGGCTACAGAACTGTTAGGAACTTCCCCTTCTTTCATTCCTTATCGTGCGATATTGATTGAGCTCGAAGTATATAACTTATGTTCCTTTGCATCCACTCATGTATAATATTACGCTCTCAGCATTCGCCATGTGCCAGTGGTTCATGATGCTACAAATGAGCTACGAAGGAGTCAGGGACGCTCAAGAATTGCCTCGACGTGTTGTCCAGACTGAAGATACAAAGATATTGAGAGACTATTCAGTTGTTTACATGGAGGCGCAACGGAAGCGTGGTGGGTGTTGATTGAGGATAGTTGGCGGTATTAGAGTACCTTGTGATTGTGTTGTACGAGTTGTGAAGGTTAGCTCTGCGGATCATCAGGCGTTATTTTCTATGGCTTCGCGCCAAGTGGAGGAGTCCATCAGCGACATTCGGATTGCATAGTCAGACTTGCGTCAGTTTCAGCCTGAGGTATATGTATGTGTGGTGTTGGTAGGTTCCCGAAATTTGTATATGACTAAGGTCTGAGATCTTGCACGAGATGATATTGGGGCTTACAGTATTTCTTCGTTAATAGTAGATCTACGTTTCAGCATCAAGGGGAGTTAGAGGAACAACTTCAGATCCACAGAAGGTATATTTAGTGTGGGCGTCGTGGGTGCGGCAGGACGTGGTTCATGATAGGGTTATCTGTATGTGGGGCTTTGATGGGAATTATTGCATATCGACTATCCAAAGAAATGAGTCAGTTCAGTAGTGTTGGGTGAGTATAACAATGGAAGTAAATGGTCTTTTTGAATGGGAATTCTCTACTAGCATTGTGGCAGCACTCTTGGATTGGACGGTTTGTGCGACTCGGTTGAGTTGGAAAGGTGCAATTCTGATGGCTTAGTTGCGTGCAAGCAGATCTCAATGGTTTCACTACGGCCTGAGTTGGGTGTCTACTATGGGAATAAAGAATATGTGGTACATTGCGGTTGCTCCTGAATTAGTATCTGAAGCTAATAAAGTATTGGCATCATTGGATACCATATGAGAAGAGTGTGCATTTTTGGAAAGGACCTTGAGTTTTGGTTTGCATTGCATGGCTGGTAGCTTGGTGATACTGTGTTTTGAGGCTTTCGGGGTTCATGTTTTGTTACATGGCCAGAAATCCTATAGGGGTGCTTCAGCAGAATAATAGGGTGTGAGTGATATATCATCCATTTGATTTGCGTAGTTGAGCTGGGTATGAAAATTTTGGTATTCCTGAGGTTTGGGGCTAGATGCCCTCATGAATGGACTATTCCCTGTTTGCGGATCTTAAAGAAATATTGAGAATTCAATAATTAATAGCATGTATTATTGATGAGTTGTTGTGGATATTTTTGAAGCATACATACCAATTTGGAAATAATCAGGATTTGGGTTGGCGGCTATTTGAAAGCTCAATAAGTATATGTATCTTGTATCAGATCAAGTTTGAGCGCTTCTGTGCGATTGTCATTATGGTTATGTTATCGGGCAGAATGAATATTATTTGTGCCCCTAGCCTATGTTATATTCTACTCTTTTATGACGTGTTAGGCGGTGAGGTTGTATGATTATTCCCCACGCATGTTGTAATTCTGTTCAGGCCTTATGGAGATGCGGGCAAGATAGTCCTCGTGATGTTGATTTGTTCATTGCGCCTTAGCTGTGCTTGTTTCTTTCATGTTATAGCACTTCTATTCATTGTTCCAACAGTTTTACTTGTGCACTCTACTGTGCCTGATATCAATATTTATGTGATCAGTGGACCCGAGCATCTTGACTTGATGAGTATTTGGGAACGGGCTGCGCACCGCAACGGATGTTGTATGAGATACCTTTTCGTTGTGTTTATTTGGGGTTCTGTTTTTCCTATGTGGAACAATTTGATGAAAACTATATTTTTGTTGTTGCAAATGTTACAGTTGTTAGAAAATTCTTCTACATTGATTTTCCTTATTTGTGTTACGTAATTGAGTTATTACTGGTTCAGTGTACGAGCTGTGTAGTGTGAGAATTTGTGTGTTTCCATGATGAGTCATCAGTTGGGCTGCTTGTATTGGTCGAGATGAGGTTCTTAGACCTGAGATTGGTACTATGGTATTTGGGGTGAGGAGTGCTTGGATGTATGTGGTTGTTTCTGCTAAGAGTTGGGTAATGACCCTTGGCGGGCTAAAAAGTTTCTTGATCAGTTGGGCACCGCCGTGGTGTGTTCATACTACACTTCTGTACATTGTTATGTACAGATTCAGGTATTTGATCGGTAGTAGATGTGCGGGTCGTTGCGATGGAGACTCAAGGTAAACCTGCTACAACGTTCGCAGGCCTCGGAGTCACCTTCATTTGTACTTATTTCCATTTGTTCCGGAGCAGTGATGTATTTATTTTATATAACTACTCTTAGAAAGGCTTGTGACTTGTACCACCGGTTTTGGGAATTGTAAATCGTTAAGAGTTATTTAGATTAAAGTTAGAAAATATAAATGTTATCTTGGTTAATGTTAGACTTACCTAGTTTAGAGACTAGGTGCCATCACGACTCCTTCGGAGGGATTTTTGGGTCATGACAATAATGTATGAATATTTCAATTTCGTTTTTAAAAATAACATGTACTTCACTTGAATATGATCAATTGACTAACTCATACGTATAATAAGACACTTTGAGGCATAGAGAATGTATTCAAACTGTTAAAATGTCCGGTCATTTCAGGTCAATTTCTTTGATCTATCTGTTTCAATTACTTAACATGTTATATTTTTCATATTTTTATCTCTTTTTAAATCTTTTACAAAAAGGATTAACCAAAAGCTCCCAATCCAATAAAAATATTGACAAATTAACACGATATGAAACTTACAATTCTAAAGCTAACCCAAGTCTTAGATCTTCAAAATTTTAGCAATCCGACAATATCTTGAGCTCTTAGTTAGATTTTTGTACAATTTGATTTTAGAGTTTTCATCTCTTCCTCTTGCCGTTATTTGCACTTGGATAGGAAAAAAAAGATTAATTTAAGAGTCTCTTTGCATCTTGAAGTGAAATATTTCTAATGACATATGGATTATTATTGTTTTTGATAAAATAATAATTTCTAAAATTAATTCTCGTACATTTTTTGTCCAATATGATATTTATTTTTAAATAATAAAATGATCGATCAACTTCCTATTGGAGTTTCGTGCTATTACAATAATTTCTGGATAGATAAAAGAAGACACGATTAAAAGAGTGAAATATTATTTTCCTATATATTTAATAGTTTTAATTCTATTCTTGCTTACAACTTAATAAGAATAAATTAATGTAATTTTTTGAGTAAATGTTAGTAGAATTCTTCTTCAGTAAAATTACTCTAGTTGTTGACTACAAATGGACGTAAAATTGTGTACTGACCTTCCAAATATTTGACTTTTTTAATGATTTATTAAAGGTAAAATATTAATTATCTTTAAGCCATAAATTTTAGGTATGTACTTCAAATAAGGTATACTTAGTAATTAAATTCAGTGAATTTTCAAGTTCTAAATATTATAAAGATAATTGAATTACAATTTTATTCAATGTGAAATCTTTTTTTAAGGATAAAAAAGGCAAACGATATTTCACGAAGGGCCTTCGTGTTTTTTATATATTAATATTAATATTAATATAATATAGATAAATTTGAATTTATAATAAGGATAAAATAAGATTAGGAACATTTATTACCCTATGCATCAATGCATTCATGTGACGGCCCAAAGGGGTCATCACTAGTTTTTCTATTTATTTCGTGCTTCCGAGGCCTTGAAAACCTTATTTTTTAGTCGTTTCGATTTACGTGCACAGTCCAGGCGTGTAGCCGGAAAGCCTAAATGTGAAATTCTGTGAAAAATACTAAAATTTAGTATTTAAATGAGTAAGTTTGACTTTGGTCAATATTTTGGGTAAACGGACCCGGACCCGTGACTTGACGGTCCCGGAGAGTCTGTAGAAAAATATGGGACTCGGCTGTATGCCCGGAATTGAATTTCGAGGTCCCAAGCCCGAGAAATGAATTTTTGAGTAAAATTATTTTTCTGAAATTATTAAGGAAAATTAAAATGAAAATCGATTAGAACGTATTGGTATCAGGCCCGTATTTTAGTTCCGACACCCGGTACAGGACTTATATGTGATTTAGGATATTTCTGTGAAGTTTGGTTGAAATCGGACGTCGTCTGACGTGTTTCGGATTATAAGTTCCAAATTTGAAACTTTATGAAGTTTGAAGAAAAACTATTGATTTTGAGGTTGACTCATTGTTTTTGATGTTGCTTTGGCAATTTGATCGCACGGATAAGTTTGTAGGATGTTTTTGAGGTTATGTGTATGTCCGGTTTGGAGCCCCGAGGGCTCGGGTGAATTTTGAATAGGTTCCGGAAGGTCTTAGACTTAAAATACCAGGTGTTGCAGGTTCAGGAGAATTGCAGGCTCCAGCGCACCCGCGGTTTGCGATGCGTGCTGCGCGGACGCGGTCGCCTTAGTGCGGTCCGCGTAGCTAACTTCAGAGAGCCAACACTCTCCAGGTCTACCAGTGCGGCCGCGTTCCCCTTTGTGCGGTACGCACTTGAGGATTCAGAGAGTTGTATTTTGTTCAGTTCTTCAGCGCGACCGCGGTCCATTTTTGCGCGGTCCGCGCTGGGTATTCAGATACATAAAGACAGGAATTTTAGATAATTTTCACTCTTTCAAAAACCCAAAACATAAGAGGCGATTTTCCAAACAATTCTTCTTCTTCTTCAAAACGATTGGTAAGTGATTTCTATTTCATTTTCTTCACTCCTTAACATCTTTTAACTTAATTTCAACTTCAAAACAAAGATTTTAATGGGGAAATTTGGGAATTTTGGGTAGAACCTAAGTTTTCTAAATTGTTGTAAATGCCTTGTGATAGAAATATTGATCTTGGAACTTCATGGAGCATTAGCTCGACTCGAAATACAAATTGTGGAGGTGTATGAGATAAGTAACTCCTTGGAGCTTGGGCTCAAGTGATATTGTGAAATACGAGATGAAAGTGAAAGAAAGAGAAGAGTTAATGATTTATTCCCTTGCCGGAACGTTGTGGTTATTGATGTAGTACCCTTGCCGGGGTTTCCATTCTTGTTTTATTATTTCCCTTGCCCTCGTTTGTGATTGTTGATTGGGTGAGGAAGAGTTTTAAAGCACGAAAGGTGATGCCGTGTGTTGAATGATATTTGTGGATCGGGTTGCGCGCCGCAACAATGTTATATGATATGGATAGGGTTGCGCGCCGCAACAAATGTTAGATGATATGGATCGGGTTGCACGCCGCAACAATGATATATATATGGATCGGGTTGCACGCTGCAACAGTGTTGCTATATATTGGGATCGGGTTGCACGCCGCAACAATTATTGATACAAGTATGTTTATTTGGTTATTTGGTTCTTGTCCGCTGTAAATTCCAAACTGTCCTTAGATTGTTATTCTGGATTTACTATTAATATTGTTATCTCCCCTCAGCATGCTCCCCCTCCCATATTGTTTACTTGTCTTGTATTTTCGATTCCACTGTATATGTATATAATTGAACAAGTTTATATAGCAGTCCAGTCAAGCCTCGTCACTACTTCGCCGGGGTTAGGCTAGACACTTACCAGCACATGGGGTCGGTTGTCCTGATGCTACACTCTGTGCTATTTGCACAGGTCCAGGTTTGGAGCAGCAGCAACAGTTTTAGTACCGGAGCAGGCCTTCAGTCCATCGAGACACCGAGGTAGCCTTGTAGGCGTCCGCAAGCCCGGCATCTCCTCTATCCTTATATTAGACTGTCATCTCATTGTACTCGAGATAAACAGATTTATGTTTCTTTAAGACTTTGCATTTAGTACTTCTTAGATTTTCGTGAGTATGTGACTCTAGTTCTTGGGTAGAGATACATGTTGGAATTCCGTAGGTTATTCAGATATCTAAATCTGAGACTTCCGCTTATGATTTTAATTCCGTTGCTTTTATTTTAATGTTGTTAATGATCAAAAAGGGACATGTGTTTAATGAAAGGTAATTAAGTTTGGCTTGCCTAGCTCCCATTAGTAGGCGCCATCACGACCCCCGAGGGTGGGAAATCCGGGTCGTGACAAGTTGGTATCAGAGCACTAGGTTACATAGGTCTCACAACTCACGGACAAACTTGGTAGAGTCTGAGGGATCGGTAAGTAGACGTCTGTATTTATCCCCCAGAGTCTATAGAGTTAGGAAAAGTTTCACATTTGTTATTTCTTGTCGTGCGGTTCTGTTTCTCAATGATAATTGAATTTCTACTCTGTTCATTAGCAGATGGTGAGAATGCGCACTTCCTCATCTACAGATCAGCAGTCCAAGTCCCAGGCAGCTCCCGCTAGGGGCAGAGGGCGAGAACGAGGCCGTGCTACAGGCCGAGGTAGGGGCAGAGCTCAGCCCCGAGCAGAAGCACTAGTGGCGGATCCTCAGGTTGACTTTGACGAGGAGGTTCCGATGGGCCCAGCTCAGGTCCCAGTGGGTTTTATTGCTACCACAGTTCTTCAGGACACTCTAGTCCAATTGATAGGCCTCATGGATAGTGTCACCCGAGCAGGATTGCTTCCTGTAGCTCCAACCACTTCTCAGGCTGGAGGAGGAGCTCAGACTCCTGCTGCACGTACTCCGAAGCAGGTAGCTCCCCAGGGTCAGATTCAAGTGGTTTAGCCAGCTATGGCAGTTCAGTCGGGGGTAGTTGCTTAGACCGGCGATGGCGCGGCTATGTCCGCAGATGCTTTACGGAGGCTGGACAGGCTCACCAAGCTCTTCACTACTACATTCAGCGGTGCTTCTTCTGAGGACCCCCAGGATTTCTTATATAGCTTCCGCGAGGTTTTTCGGAACATGGGCGTTGTTGAGTCCAATGGAGTGGATTTTGCTGCATTTCGCCTATCTTGATCCGCCAAGACTAGGTGGAGGGATTTCTGTTTAGCTAGACCAGCAGGGTCGTTGTCTTTGACTTGGGATCAGTTTTCAGAGTTGTTCCTGGAGAAGTTTCTCCCCGTTACTCAGAGGGATGCTTATCGGAGGCAGTTTGAGCGCCTCCAACAGGGTTCTATGACGGTCACTCAGTATGAGACCAGGTTCATTGATCTAGCTCGCCATGCTCTTGTCATACTTCCCACTGAGAGAGAGAGGGTGAGGAGATTTATTGATGGTTTGATTCAGCCGATTCATCTCCAGATGGCTAGGGATACTGGTAGTGAGATCAGCTTTCAGGAGGCGGCCAATGTGGCCCGCAGAGTTGAGATGGTTCTGTCACAGGGAGGTGGTCACGGGGGAGACAAGAGAGCCCGTCATTCCAGCAGATTCAGTGGTACCTCATCTGGAGGTAGAGATTCATATGGTAGAGGGAATCCTCCTAGGCCCTTTCAGTCGGCCCTTCAGGTTTCTCACGGTACATCAGGTGGCCGTGGTTCTCAAGCACACTACTCTGATTAGCCATCATTCAGTGCACCGCCAGCTCCTATCAGCGCACCGCAACTTCAGAGTTTCCGTGGAGGTCATTCAGGCCTCCAGGGCCAACTACAGCTTCCTCAGCCACATCGTTCGGAGGGATGTTATGAGTGCGGTGAGTATGGTCACATTAGGAGGGCTTGCTCAAGATTAAGGGGTACTCAGTCGCAGCAGCAGGGTCCCCGTCCCATGATTCAGGCACCAGATACCCCACAACAAGCCAGAGGTGGAGGTAGAGGTCATAGAGGTAGAGCTCAGACCACCAGGGACAGAGGTCAGCTAGTAGTAGATCGACCTAGGGATACAACTCAGGGTAGTGGGGCCCAGCCTCATTATTATGCTCGTCAAGCCAGTCCCGAGGCTGAGGCTTCAGATGCGGTCATCACAGGTACGGTTCTGGTTTGTGATCGAGATCCTTCGGTACTATTTGATCCAGGGTCTACGTATTTATATGTTTCATCTTATTTCGCATCGTGCTTGGTCATGCCTAGTGATGCTTTGGGTGTTCCTGTATATGTGTCTACACCGGTGGGTGACTCTATCGTGGTCGACCTAGTCCATCGTTCGTGTGTTGTAGTGATTGGGGGTCTTGAGACCCGTGTAGACTTGTTGCTCTTAGATATGATTGACTTTGATATCATACTGGGTATGAATTGGCTACCACCCTATCACGCTATCTTGGACTGCCATGCCAAGACTGTGACCTTAGCCTTGCCGGATATGCCTCATTTAGAGTGGAGAGGTACTCCAGGTCACTCTACCCGCATCGTCATTTCGTATGTGAAGGCTCGATGTATGGTCCAGAAGGGGTGTCTGGCCTATTTGACCTATGTTCGTGATTCCAGTACTGAGGTCCCTCCTATAGATTCTGTGCCTATTGTCTGGGAGTTTCCCGACGTTTTCCCTTCAGACCTGTTGGGCATGCCACCCGATAGGGACATTGATTTCTATATTGATTTGGCTCCGGGCACTCAGCCCATTTCTATTTTTCCATATCGTAAGGCCCCGCCGGAGTTAAAGGAGTTAAAGGACCAGTTACAGGATTTGCTGGAGAAGGGTTTTATTAGACCCAGTGTTTCACCTTGGGGCGCGCCAGTGTTGTTTGTCAAGAAGAAGGACGGATCGATGAGGATGTGCATAGATTACCGACAATTGAACAAGGTAACGATTAAGAATAAGTATCCACTGCAAGGATTGATGATTTGTTCGACCAGCTTCAGGGTGCCAGGGTATTCTCCAAGATTGACTTGCGATCTGGCTACCATCAGTTGAGGATTAGGGCATCCGATGTCCCTAAGACAGCTTTCCGTACTCGGTATGGGCATTATGAGTTCTTGGTCATATCATTTGGGTTGACCAATGCCCCAGCAGCATTCATGGAGTTGATGAACCGAGTGATCAGGCCATATTTGGACATGTTCGTGATAGTCTTTATTGATGATATTTTGGTGTACTCCCACAGCCAGGAGGAGCACGAGCAGCACCTTAGAGCGGTTCTTCAGACTCTGAGGGATAGTCAGTTATATGCCAAGTTCTCCAAGTGCGAGTTCTGGCTGAGTTCAGTAGCATTTCTGGGTCACGTTATATCAGCAGAGGGTATTCAGGTGGACCCGAAGAAGATTGAGACAGTCAAGAACTGGCCTAGACCAGCATCAGGTATAGAGATTCGGAGTTTCTTGGGATTGGCAGGCTACTACCATCGGTTTGTGGAGAGGTTTTCGTCTATTACAGCCCTGATGACCAGGTTGACCCAGAAGGGTGCCCAATTCACATGGTCGGATGAGTGTGAGGCGAGCTTTTAGAAGCTCAAGACAGCTCTGACTACGGCACCGGTGTTGGTTTTTCCCACAGGATCAGGGCCTTATACAGTCCATTGTGATTCTTCCCGTATTGGGCTTGGTGTAGTGTTGATGCAGGGTGGTAAGGTTATTGCCTATGCTTCGAGGCAGTTGAAGATTAATGAGAAGAACTATCCGGTGCATGATTTAGAGTTGGTAGCTATTGTTCACGCCTTGAAGATTTGGAGGCACTATTTGTATGGCATGGCATGTGAGGTGTTCACAGACCACAAGAGTCTTCAGTACCTGTTCAAGCAAAAGGAGTTGAATTTGAGGCAGAGGAGGTGGTTGGAGTTGTTAAAAGACTATGATGTCACCATTTTATATCATCCTGGGAAGGCCAATGTGGTGGCCGATGCTTTGAGTAGGAAGTCAGCCAGTATGGGCAATCTTGCGTATATCCCAGTCAGTCAGAGGCCGCTTGCTTTAGATGTTCAGGACTTAGCCAATCAGTTCGTGAGGTTGGATGTTTCTGAGCCCAGTCGTGTGTTGGCTTGCACGGTTGCTCGTTCTTCATTATTGGAGTGTATCCGTGATCGGCAATTTGATGATCCCCATATGTGTGTCCTTAGAGACACGGTGCAGCGTGGAGGTGCCCAGCAGGTTACCTTAGGTGATGATGGAGTTTTGAGATTGCGGGGCCGAGTATGTGTGCCTAATATGGACGGACTTTGAGAGTTGATATTGGAGGAGGCTCATAGTTCCCGGTACTCTATTCATCCAGGTGCCGCGAAGATGTATCAGGATTTGCGGCAGCATTATTGGTGGCATAGGATGAAGAAGGATATTGTAGCATATGTGGCTCATTGTTTGAACAGTCAGCAGGTTAAGTACGAGCATCAGAGGCCTAGTGGTTTGTTTCAGAGGATTGAGCTTCCCGAGTGGAAGTGGGAGAGGATCACTATGGACTTTGTTACCGGACTTCCGTTGACTCGGAAGAAGTTCGATGCGGTTTGGGTCATTGTGGATAGGCTGACCAAGTCGGTGCATTTTATTCCTGTGGCAGTCTCCTATTCATCCGAGAGATTCGCCTTCATGGTGTGTCGGCATCTATCATTTCGGACCAGGGTACGCAGTTTACCTCACGCTTCTGGAGAGCAGTTCAGCGAGAGTTGGGCACACGGGTTGAGTTAAGCACAACATTTCATCCCCAGACAGACGGTCAGTCCGAGCGGACTATTCAGATTTTGGAGGATATGCTTCGAGCTTGTGTTATTGACTTTGGAGGTTCGTGGGATCAGTTCTTGCCTTTAGCGGAGTTTGCCTACAACAATAGCTACCAGTCGAGCATCCAGATGGCTCCTTACGAGGCCTTGTATAGTAGGCGGTATCGGTCTCCGGTTGGATGGTTTGAGCCGGGAGAGGCTCGGTTGATAGGTACGGATTTGGTTCAGGAGGCCTTGGACAAGGTCAAGATCATTCAGGATAGACTTCGTTCGGGTCAGTCCAGGCAAAAGAGTTATGCAGATCGTAAGGTTCGAGATGTAGCTTTCATGGTTGGTGAGCAAGTATGGCTCCGAGTGTCGCCTATGAAGGGCGTGATGAGATTTGGGAAGAAGGGCAAGCTTAGCCCTAGATTCATTTGTCCGTTTGAGATTCTTGATCGAGTGGGAGAGGTGGCTTATAGACTTGCACTGCCGCCTAGCTTATCAGTCGTGCATCCAGTTTTTCATGTATCCGTGCTTCGGAGGTATCACGGAGATCCAGCCCACGTGTTAGATTTCAGCACTATCCAGTTGGACAAGGACTTGTCTTACGAGGAGGAGTCGGTAGCTATTCTAGACCGGCAGGTTCGTCAGTTGAGATCCAAGAGTTTTCCTTCTGTTCGTGTTCAGTGGAGAGGTCAGCCTACTGAGGCATCGACCTGGGAGTCTGAGTCTGATATGCGGAGCCGTTATCCCCATCTTTTCCCCGACTCATGTACTTCTTTCTTTTGTCCGTCCGAGGACGAACAGTTGTTTTAGAAGTGGAGAATGTGATGACCCAAAGGGGTCATCACCTATTTTCCTATTCATTCCGTGCTTCCGAGGCCTTGAAAACCTTATTTTTAGTTTCCACAATTTGCGTGCGCAGTCCGAGCGTGTATCCAGAAAGCCTAAATGTAAAATTCTGTGAAAAATGCTAAAATTTGGTATTTAAATGAGTAAGTTTGACTTTGGTCAATATTTTGGTTAAATGGACCCGAACCCGTGATTTGACGGTCCTGGAGGGTCCGTAGAAAAATATGGGATGCGAGCGTATGCCCAAAATCGAATTCCGAGGTCCCAAGCCCGAGAAATGAATTTTTGAGTAACATTGTTTTTCTGAAATTATTAAGGAAAATTGAAATGAAAATCGATTAGAACGTGTTGGTATCGGGCCCGTATTTTGGTTCGGCGCCCGGTACATGTCTTATATGTGACTTAGGATATTTCTATGAAGTTTAGTTGAAATCGGACGTCGTCTGACGTGTTTCGGACTATAAGTTCCAAATTTGAAACTTTATGAAGTTTGAAGAGAAACTATTGATTCTGAGGTTGATTCATTGTTTTTGATGTTGCTTTGGCGATTTGATCGCACGGAGAAGTTCGTAGGAAGTTTTTGAGGTTGTGTGTATGTACGGTTTGGAGCCCCGAGGGCTCGGGTGAATTTTGAGTAGGTTCCGGAAGGTCTTAGACTTAAAATACCAGGTGTTGCAGGTTCAGGAGAATTGCAGGCTCCAGCGCGCCCGCGGTCGCCTTAGCACGGTCCGCAGTGCGTGCTGCGCGGACACGGTCGCCTTAGTGAGGTCCGCGTAGCTAACTTCAGAGAGACATCACTCTCCAGGTCTACCAGCGCGGCCGCGTTCCCCTTTGTGCGGTACGCGCTTGAGGATTCAGAGAGTTGTATTTTGTTCAGTTCTTCAGCGCGACCGCGGTCCATTTTTGCACGGTCCGCGCTGGGTCTTCAAGGAGGGTATATAAAGACGGGAATTTTAGATATTTTTCACTCTTTCAAAAACCCAAAACATAAGAGGCGATTTTCCAAACAATTCTTCTTCTTCAAAACGATTGGTAAGTGATTTCTAACTCATTTTCTTCGCTCCTTAACATCTTTTAACTTAATTTCAACTTCAAAACAAAGATTTTAATGGGAAAATTTGGGAATTTTGGGTAGAACCTAAGTTTTCTAAATTGGGGGTTTTGGATACTTCGAGGTGCGATTCCAAGATAAATTATATACTTGAGTTCGTGGGGAAATGGGTAATCTGGTTTTGGTTCGAACCTCGAGTTTTGACCATGTGTGCCCGGGGCATTTTTGACCTTTTGGGGAAAAATGATGAAAAAGCTATAATTAGACATTGGGTTTGATTTGTTTAGCACATATTGATACTATGAAGTCATTATTGTATAGATTTGGTTGAGTTGGAGCCAAATTCGAGAGGGAAAGCGGTTGTTGAGGATTGAATTGGCCGTGGAAGTTCAAGGTAAGTGTTTGGTTTAACCCTAGCTTGAGGGAATATGAGTTGAGTCTTGTTTGCTACTTGCTAGTTGATCGAGTACGATGTATAGGCATGGTGACGAGTATGTATACATTGGTGTCTAGCATGACCGTGAGTCCTTATTTGTGGATAGTTGGTTGTTGTTATGCCTTCCATGCTTAATTGATGAAATCTATATTTTGTAAAGGCCTTGTGACAGAAATTGTGATCTTGGAACTTCGTGGAGCATTGGCTCGGCTCGAAATACAAATTGTGGAGGTGTATGAGATAAGTAACTCCTTGGAGCTTGGGCTCAATTGATATTGTGAAATACGAGATGAAAGTGAAAGAAAGAGAAGAGTTAATGATTTATTCCCTTGTCAGGACGTTGTGATTATTGATGTAGTACCCTTGTCGGGGTTTCCATTCTTGTTTTATTATTTCCCTTGCCCTCGTTTGTGATTGTTTATTGGGTGAGGAAGAGTGTTAAAGCACGAAGGGTGATGTCGTGCGTTGAATGACATTTGTGGATCGGGTTGCGCGCCGCAACAATGTTAAATGATATGGATCGGGTTGCGCGCCGCAACAAATGTTAGATGATATGGATCGGGTATGATATATATATGGATCGGGTTGCGCGCCACAAAGGTGTTTTTAGATATTGGGATCGGGTTGCACGCCGCAACAATTATTGATACAAGTGTGTTTATTTGGGTATTTTGTTCTTGTCCGCTGTAAATTCCAAATTGTCCTTAGATTGTTATTTTGGATTTACTATTAATATTTTTATCTCCCCACAGCATGCTCCCCCTCCCATATTGTTTACTTGTCTTGTATTTTCGATTCCACTGTATATGTATATAATTGAAAAGGTTTATATGGTAGTCCATTCTAGCCTCGTCACTACTTCGCCGGGGTTAGGCTAGACACTTACCAGCACATGGAGTCTGTTGTGCTGATGCTACACTCTGTGCTATTTGCACAGGTTCAGGTTTCGGGCAGCAGCATCAGTTTTAGTACGGGAGCAGGCCTTCAGTACATCGAGACACCGAGGTAGCCTTGCAGGCGTCTGCAGGCCCGACGTCTCCTCTATCCCTACATTAGACTGTCATCTCATTGTACTTGAGATAAACAGATTTATGTTTCTTTCAGACTTTGTATTTAGTACTTCTTAGATGTTCATGAGTATGTGACTCCAGTTCTTGGGTAGAGATACATGTTGGAATTCCGTAGGTTATTCAGCTATCTAAATCTGAGACTTCCGCTTATGATTTTAATTCCGTTGCTTTTATTTTAATGCTGTTAATGATCAGAAAGGGATATGTGTTTAATGAAAGGTAATTAAATTTGGCTTGCCTAGCTCCCATTAGTAGGCACCATCACGACCCCCAAAGGTAGGAAATTCGGATCGTGACAAGTTGGTATCAGAGCACTAGGTTACATAGGTCTCATAACTCACGGACAAACTTGGTAGAGTCTGAGGGATCGGTACGGAGACGTCTGTATTTATCCTCCAGAGGCTACAGGGTTAGGAAAAGTTTTAGATTTGTTCTTTCTTGTCGTGCGGTTCTGTGAATAAAACACTGAATCTCTTGATTATGCACTGAGTAAACCTCCCTTCAAGTTATTCACTGCTCCGATATACATGCAAACATCTTACCATCATAACAATACCGCGGAACAATCGTTCATAAGCATCATGGCAACTTGTGCCTAACCTCAGAGTTCTCAGAAGTACCGCTACTGAGCTGAAACTATAAAATATCCTTCCACAGAGCGACGATAATAGCTTACACAACCTCGCAGGGAGATACACCCCGCACCACGTTCTTAGTACAATTACAATCCTTCAATTCTCGATTTATAACAAGCGGTTCGCGACGCGTAAGATTGAGTAGGAAGGAAACAAGGGCCTAAGACTCATAGGAATCAAATCACACGATAACGAATCAAGAAGGGAAGTACTCCTAACAGCCCTGTAGCCTCCCGAAGATAAGTACAGACGTCTCCGTACCGATCCGCGAGACTCTACTAGACTTGCTCATGACTCGTGAGACCCTAGGAACCTAGTGCTCTGATACCATGTTGTCACGACCCAAAATCCACCGAGGGTCGTGGTGGCGTCGGACACCGCTGTCAGGCAAGCACACCCAAATATTTAATTAACTTCCAATTTTTGTATTGTTTAAAATCATTTTTCTTTATACATTAAATATTGAATAATAAAATTTACAGAATTAACCATGAAGTCTTTAACAAAACATAACATTTAATAATCCAAAATCCTCCCAGAACCCGGTGTCACGAGTGCATGAGCAATTTCTAAGAAAATAATGTAATACAACAATCGTCCGGAATACAATATTGGATAGAAGAAATACAAAAAATTGAATTTGACTCTGCTGGCTGCGGATCGCCTCGAGAAGTGCAACTCACCTAAGTCTCTGTGTCATCCGTGCTGCTACACCCAGTAGGCCACTAGAGATGCATATGCCTGTGCAACTAAAATGTACAGAAGTGTAGTATGAGTACGAAAACAACGTGTATTCAATGAGTATCCCGTCTAATCTCGAAGAAGTAGAGACTAGATGGTCAACTTCGAAACTTACTAGTGGACCAATAATGATGTCAATAATACATTAAATTATGGATTTATATAAACATGATTTTAGTCCACATAGAAGGAAACAATTAAACAATTAATTCTTTTATAGGAAATTTCCAAAATTCCTTTTCGTAATTATCCAAATATCTTCAAGCCATGAAGCGGAAATAATAACTTAAATAAGTTCAAGGGAGCAATACAAGCATGCGCATATTATGCCGAGGCGACGGCCCGATCTAACAAAAATAAACTGGCACTTGCCGAGGGTCGACGGCGCGCCTATAGATGCATCTATTTAATCTGTCGAGGCGTTCGTCCCATTCCATAAATAAACACACAGACAATCAATCAAGAACTTATCGGGGGATATTTATCCAAATGAAACAATTTCTCTTTTAACAATTCAGGAGAAAATGACGTTTAATCCCTTTTTAAATTCATTTACTAATCCAAGGTGATATAAGCAATTCAAGCTATCAATAAGTTCGTAAATAATCCAAGTAAAGCATGCTTTTGGGTCCTAACTACCCGGACAATAGCATAATAGTAGCTACGCACGGACTCTCATCACCTCGTGCGTACGTAGCCCCCACAAATAGGAGCACATAATCAATTATTTCACCTATGGGGACAATTCGCTCTTACAAGGTTGGAAAGGAGACTCACCTTACTCCGAAGGTCCATAACCGGCATTCCACACCCTTCTGAAGACTCGAATCGATGCACAACGCTCCAAAACTAGTCAATAATTATGTAAATCCATTAACATATGCTAAGGTACTCTTTAAAATCCGATTTATAACAATTCCTAACCCCGATCAGAAAGTTGACAAAAATGCCCTCAGGCCCACGTGCCCTGATTTCCAAAAATTTTAGAAGATAAAGATTACCCATGACCTTAGGAACCCATATATATATATTTCACTAATTTCCATGCTTAATATCGTGGTTAAATTCCAAGAATAAAATTTCTAGGTTTTTCCACCAAAACCTCAATTTTCTAAAATTTTCCAAGTCTAAATCCATATATAAACCTTGTATTTAACTCAAAGCTAGCATAAATTACTTACCTCATGACAAGTGATGGAAATGGCACCTCAAAGCTTCTCCCCATCGGCTCCAATGGAAGAAAAATGGGGTTGAAATGAACTCAACACCGAACTTTAAAAGACCTCACTGCCTCAGCTGCTTCCGCACATGCGGTTCCTTGACCGCTTCTGCGGTTCCGCAGGTGCGGTTACAATGCCGCATCTGTGGCCTTCCCTGGGCCACCCCTTTCTCTCTTCTACGACGTGCCTCCCGCAGATGCGGTCCCGCTTCTGCGGAACTTTGACCGCATCTGCGATCCTCTCCAAGATGCCCTTTTTTGCTTCTGCGACCACCTCTCTGCAGATACGGTCCCGCTTCTGAGGAACCTTGACCGCATCTGCGGTCCTCTAGCCTTTGACCAAAATCCACACCTGTGCCTTACTATCCGCTTCTGTGGCTCCGCACCCGCGACCCCTCTTCCGCAGGTGCGATTATGACAGCAACCAGCAATCCTTAACCTTCCAAAAATCCCATTTTCGATCCGTTAACCACCCAGAATCCACCCGAGGCCCCCGGGACCTCAACCAAACTTACCAACCAATCCTAAAACATGTTAGAGACTTGCTGAATGCCTCAAATCACATCAAACAACGCTAAAATCATGAATCAACCTCCAATCCAAGCTTCATGAACTTTAGAATTTCCAACTTCTACTTTCGATGCTTAAACCTATCAAATCACGTCCGATTGACCTCAAATTTTGCACACAAATCATATTCGACATTATAGAACTACTCCAACTTCTGGAATCGGAATCTGACCCCAATATCAACTTCCGGTCAAACTTCTCAAAAACCTTCAAATTTCTATCTTTAGTCAAATGGCTCCAAAATGACCTACGGACCTCCGAATTCACTTCCGATCGCGCTCACAACTCCAGAATCACCATACAGGGCTGCTCCCAGACTCGGAATCCCAAACGCACATCGATATTTGAAATGTCCTTCAACCCAAACTTATGAAATTTCTTTCAAAATGCTACTTTCCACAATAGGCGCCAAAACGCTCCTGGGTTATCCAAAACCCGAACCGGGTATACGCCCAAGTCGAAAATCATCATACGAACCTGTTAGAACCTTCAGATCCCGATTCCGAGGTCATTTACTCAAAATTCTAATCCTAGTTCATTCTTTCAACTTTAAGCTTCCGAAATAAGAATTCTCCTCCCAAATCAACTTTGGACTTCCCCAAATTCAATTCCGACCACACGTACAAGTCATAACACCTGAAACGAAGTTGTTCATGGCCTCCGACTGCTTAACGATGCGTTAGAGCTCAAAATGACCGGTCGGGTCGTTACACAATAATTGTCCGGAGTACAAGTGGACAGAAATGGAAATACCATACAATACTCTGAAGGAGACTCTACTGATTGCGATCATCTCGATAAATGCAACTCAACTAAGTCTCCATATTAACCATGTCGCTATGCCACTAAGCCGCTAGCCACATACGAACCTGTGCAACAAAAATGCATAGAAGTGTAGTATGAGTACGAAAACAACGTGTACCCAATGAGTATCCCGTCTAATCTCGAAGAAGTAGAGACGAGATGGTCGACTTCGACACTTACTAGTGGTCCAATAACGATATATTATTAAGGCGAATAATCAAGGATTTATTAAGAATGACAGTAGTTTTAACTAAGTCATGAACAGGTGAAAGTTCCTTTTTTTATATTAAAAGTCTCAAGGTTCATAATCCAATAGTTTCTAATTATCTCAAGTTGGGGAGAGCAAATATTAATCTCAAGGCAAGCAATACAAGCATGCAGAAATCATGCCGAGGGCGTACGACACGCTCAAACAGAAAATAAACTGTACATTGCCAAAGGTTGAACGGCGCAAACCATAGATGCAACTATTGCCCCGCTCGCGAACTATCCTGGGATGCGGTCAACATAAAATAAACAAATACCCTGCTCGTGAATCATACATGCGACGCAAGTACACATAGGGATACATGCTCAAATAGCAAATTAAGAATTTATCAGGGAACATTTATCCAAATAAAAGTAAATCCTCTTTTAACAATTTAAGAAAATGAAGTTTAATCCTTTTAGCAATTCATTTACTAATTCATTATAACTTAAGCAATTCAAACTGTCAACAAGTTTACAATTAATCCAAGTATAGCATGCTTTTGGGTCCTAGACTACCCGAACAATAGCATAATAGTAGCTATGCACAGACTCTTGTCACCTCGTGCGTACGTATCCCCCACAAATAGGATCATATAACCAACTAACTCACCTATGGGGACAATTCCCTCTTACAAGGTTAGAAAGGAGACTCACCTTGCTCCGAAGATCCATGACCGGCATTCCACTCTCCTCTAAAGACTTAAATCGACGCATAATGCTCCAAAACTGCCAATGATTATACAAATCCATTAATATATACTAAATTACTCATTAAAATCTAGATATAATCCAAGTAGTTAACTTGCAATAGTTGGGAATCATTTACCTTGATATTGATGATGAAAATGGAGCTCCAAAATCGCTCCTAGGTTGGCTCCCATAGAGAAAATGAGATTAAATGAGCGAAACCCATTTCTTTACACTTATACACTGCCCAGACAAGTCTTCTTCGCATTCGCGAGACACCCATCACGTTCGCGAAGAAGACAATTCCCAAAAATCGTTTTTCATACTCTTCTCAGACATCCTATAGTATAATGGCCATAACGTTTTGTACATAACTCTAAATTACAAATGGTTTAATGTTTTGGAAACTAGAAACCAATATCTACAACTTTCATGTTTTGGTAATCTCCCAATTGCTTATATATTTTGAGATATAAGCTGCCAAAGTCAGCCCTGTGCAATACAAATCTCTTCTTTATCTTTTCGGACAGCCTATAGTGTACCAGCCATAACTTTTGTTACACACATTCAAATTCCAAATGGTTTACATTATTGAAAACTAAACACAAAGGGATACAACTTGCATTTTTGGATCATTGCCAAATTCATTATAGATTGTGAGATATGAGCCTCCGAAGTCAGACCTGTGCAGCAAAGATTTCCTTCTACGCGAACGCGAGAACCTCTTCGCGAACGCGAAGAACAGAGTCACTGAGGCCAAATCCTTCTTTGCGAACGCGAGAGGATCCTCGCGAACGCGAAGAAAAACACCAGATACCAGCATCAGCTATTTCAAAACAGCCCAAAATGATCCGAAACCATCCCGAAACACACCCCGAGGCCCCCGGAGCCCCGTCCAGTCACACAAACCAGTCCCATAACATAACACGAATTTGCTCGAGGCCTCAAATCATATCAAACAACATCGAAATCATGAATTGCACCCCAATTCAAGCTTAATGAACTTTAGAACTTCAAATTTCTACATTGGATGTTGAAACCTATCAAATCACGTCCGATTGATCTCAAATTTGCTCACAAGTCACATTCGACATTTAGGACCTACTCCAGCTTTCGGAATTGGATTCTGACCCCGATACCAAAAAGTCCACTTCCGGTCAAACTCCTCAAAACCTTCAAATTTCTTTATTTAGCCAAATGATTCCAAAATGACCCACGGACTTCCAAATTCACTTCCGATCACGCTTCCAACTCCAGAATCACCATACAGAGCTATTCCCAGACTCGGAATCCCAAACGGACATTGATAACACTAAAATGCACTTCAAGCCAAACTTATGAAATTTCTTCCAAAATGCTAACTTCCAAAATAGGCGCCAAAATGCTCCCGGGTCATCCAAAACCCGATCCGGGTATACTCTCAAGTTCGAAATCATCATACAAACCTGCTGGAACCTTCAGATCTTGATTCCTAGGTCGTTTACTCTGAAATCCAATCTCAATTAATTCTTTCAACTTTAAGCTTCCGAAATGAGAATTCTCTTTCCAAATCAACTCTGAACTTCCCAAAATTCAATTCCAATGATGCGCACAAGTCATAATACCTGAAATGAAGCTTCTCATGGCCTCAGACTGCTAAACGATGCGCTAGAGCTCAAAACGACCGGTCAGATCATTACATTATCTCTCACTTAAACATAAGTTCGTCCTCGAACGTGCTAAGAACTATGCTGGAGTTGTCCGAAATCATTGTTTAACACGGCGAGCACCTACCCGTGCTACCACAACTCCGCTGAGCACCTTAGCCCGATCATTGTGAAGATATTATTTTTCACTCAAGCAAATAAGCCTTAGAGCCCAATTCTAACTTCCGGAATTCTCTGCCAGACCTGTTCCCAACATACGAACACCGCGTCAATTACCACATGATGCACCAGAACATGACTGTACACCTTTGCTGAATTCATACCTTGCACCGCTTTATTCACAGGACCACAATAACATTCTCTAAGCATAATGGTCGAAATTCTACGAATCTGATGCTCCCATTGCACCTCATGACACACACAGGCCTTGCTCTAACTCTTACAATACCGCCAAGACGGATGAGATGTGCAGAAATTGATAACCAACTACCGAGTCAACCAATCATTGAGTCTATACTACTGACAAGAACCATCACTTCATTCTGAACCGAATAATGGCCTTAGCTCCTTAATGTACTTCATATAATCAGATTGCACGGATCTTAAATCCAATAATCTCGTCTCACCCAGTACGAACTACTCAGGCAATAAGCCACCCCGACATGACCAAAAGTCTCATATGATGCTACCATGTGCCAATAGGCTACCAATTAGAGTGCGAGACAAAAGGAAAATGAACTCTGAAAAGGAAATTCAATTACCCCGCTCGCGAATCATACATGCGACGCGGGCACATAGCTAATATGAGCTTTCCTCAAAAAATAGGAAACAAGACACATAAAAATAGATATGGGGAATTGTACTGAACATCACATTGTTGCGGCGTGCAACCTGATCCAAATAACATACCCATGGCGGCGCGCCACTCGATCCAAATAACATACCCATGGTGGCATGCCACCCGATCCACGCATAGAACTTACATAAGAAGATATACATCGAGCTAATTTGCTCATTACAACAAAATGCCGAACAACGGTCACAAGCACGCTAAGTGCATAATACAATCCCTAGGGGAGCATATAGTGCCATAGGCTACAAAACTCAAGCACAACTGAGGTGCGATATACAATCTGAATCTCGAGAGTCTTCCTGCTCATATGACATTATCTCTACGCGAAACATATCGGAAAATCCTCGAGCCATTCACAACTCATACTTCACAGTATAGCATTACATGAAATAGCCAATGACGAAATAATATCCACATCTGAATACTCCTCCATAAGGAGCGTTATGCTGAAAAACGCATCCGGCCTGATATAAGGCCCATATTCATATTTAAATTCATTCACAGACCTCAAGCCGATTCTGATCGTATCGAACTAGGTCCACAATCTATCCTGGGTCCATAATAACCTCATTTATCCCATAACACACCAGAATAACCATCATAACTGGAGTAATCCTCCATCGTCCACAACCCAATAACTGAGTGCCCTCCAAGCATATATTCTCAAATTAACGATATCATCACAATCTTCATACTTGGTTTGAATCTTTGATCAGTCAAGTGACTAGATACCACACTTATGCAGTCCTCCTATAGGACATGCTCCCACGACCTTCCGTAACCGGTAACAGGTCTGTAAATCCAAACCACCGGCCGTACTAACGCTAAAAAGTGATCAAGAATCTTGAACCAGGATGCAAAGCCCTTTTTACAAAACACCAATCTCAGGTGATGCTAAAGACAATACCAACTTACCTTAAACATCGAAACTCATTTCCTGCTCATCCGAGCTCGTGACATCCTCGACAACACCGACTGAAACTTTGATCCTCACTTCAAATTCAATACCACTCGCTGCTCCCATCATGCCAACATGCAATAAAACATGATTTTTGTCATAACTCCGGAACCACTAATAGGTTAACACTTCATCATATAAAAACTTTTCACTTAACTCACTTCAGGAGATCCATAGTATCACATAGGTGAATTCTCATAACCGTAGAATATGTAAATCTCTAAGTAGTAGTCTAAGCCACCATAACCCTTTCGGAATCTGCTTCCATATAACAAGCCATAACAGTAGAATGCTTCTGAATAACATCAATTATGGCGGCTGACAAGCCTGATACGTACCGTCACAATCACTTGCATAACTTGATCATGCTGAAGGAACTAATTTCTACCACCAATATGCCAATTCAACTATGGCTAACGAATCTATCTTCTTCCAATTTATCTGTGATTGCCATAGGAACAATATCAACTCCATTCAACACTTACCACACTCTATCAGCACTCATCCCAAGTGACCTTGAATAACGAGACCATGCTGTCTCAAATCCTACGAACCGTTTCATACTTCCAAATGTTGCACTGCAAGCCAGCATATCATAGAACATTCTGGGACTCTTCTCATAAGCTGCTACAAAAGCTTGACTCTTAACCGTACTTATAGGCTCGAAATCATTAGGCACTAGACTTTACCCTTTTGAATCTATTAGGACCGTCGTTGAGAGCCACCCGCTCTGACTTGGCCTCGAATATAATTAACTCCGCAGATCTTCTAGCACATGAATACCCTCTCGACGAAGCACCTGGAAGAATCACTTCCCTTGAAACCAACACTTATACGAGGCATAAACCCTAAATCCTTTCTCAAATCTGAACATGAGCCAACAAGGCCAACCATGACACACATTTAACAATCCCTTTGCTCAATTCACCACTTATGTTCTTTTTCTGTAGCTAAAATAACCCATCAACATACTAATAACCAGAAACCTCGCAAGTAGTTAACCCTGCAACCCAATCATAGGCAGTGTGACTCTCCCACTTAGCTTGAAGCCACTATTACACAACTCTGGAACTCACCGGAATTCTTTATCTCTTATTGACAAAACCTTGCGCAATCAACCGCCTAAATTTTCAGATTTTTTCTGTAAAACCCCATTTTTATACTCTGAATCATCAACCACATTCGCACAACTGATCTCTTTGCTGAATAACCAATGAATTCTTCACAAAAGCTTTTCCAACCACGCGACCGCTAACCTGCTCACAAGGAATAACCCGCCTGTGGAAATCACTCCCCGATATCTTCCAACGCTGCTGCACAAGGTGCAATCACTATGACATTAATAACCCTCCTTCAGTCCGAGCTCAATCTCTTGCTGCACAAGTCCATTCATCCCTCGCGGGCATCACTTAAATGTGCAGCAATAACCTTACAATTCGATGTTATGTTGTATCCTTCTTCATTCAAGCAGCTCATTTCCGTTATATCATATCTCCTATCGCATAATAGTCCATACTTCAAATTAAATCCGTAGACCCCAATCACAAATCTCTGAAATTCTCAAATCATTCCAAACTCTCCTTAAGGTGCGTAGTCATCCTACCACAAATGCCCATATGCAACTCCGCCACTCTCCCACTTTGGTGGAACTCATCCCTTTAATCGACTACTCGCCCTTTTCTCCTTATACTTGGACTTCTAGAAATTTTAGCCACCGTGTGACACTTCCCAAACGTCTTTCCTCATTCTTTGTTGCTCAATTATTGCCTTAGATGAAATCTAACTTTGTAGAACTTGAACCCACAAATCGCTACTAACTTTAAACCTTTCTGAAGATCATCTTTCTCGAGTCGTCATCCTTAGAAACACCGGTTCCATCTTGAACCGCCGCACCTCGTGATCTTTAACCGTTGCTTCTTTCATACTGACCCTCAATACCCTGCTCCAAGGGCAATTGTAGAAGATCATAACGCTGGCGAATTTAGTACATTCAATAATGACAGCGACACCTCATTATAGAAGAAAACTCCACTACGCTCGCAAATTCCGAGTCTTGTTACCCTATCAACCCAAACCTGAACATCATCAGCCCGTTTGTCTTCCCCTTTCCAGGAATAAAATATCGAATCTCTAGATCATGCACTAAGTAAACCTCCCTTCAAGTCGTTCACTGCCTCGACATGTAAGCAAACATCCTACTATCATATTAATACTGCGGAATAATCGTTCATAAGCATCATGACAACCTGTGCCTAGCCTCACGGCTCTCAGAAGTACCACTACTGAGCTGAATCAATAGAATATCCTTCCACAAGGCGACGATAATAGCTTATACAACCTCGCAGGGAGAAACACCTCGCACCACATTCGTAGTACAATTACAATCCTTCAATTCTCGATTTATAACAAGTAATTCACGTCGCATAAGATTGAGTAGGAAGGAAACAAGCGCCTAAGCCTCAAGGAATCAAATCGCACGACGAGGAATCAAGAAGGGAAGTACTCCTAACAGCCCTGTAGCCTCCCGAGGATAAGTACAGACGTCTCCATACCGATCCACGAGACTCTACTAGACTTGCTCATGACTCGTGAGGCCTACGGGAACCTAGTGCTCTGATACCATGTTGTCACGACCCAAATCGACTAAGGGTTGTAGTGGCGCCGGACATCGCTGTCAGACAAGCCAATCAAACTACTTAATCAAATTCTCATTTAAATATTTCCGAAAACACTTCTTTTATACATTTAAAACAATACATAGTAAGTTCCTCCGAATAAATAATGAAACATTTAACAACCTCTAAAATTTATGAATAAACCCAAATACATCCCATAACCCGGTGTAACAACTACATGAGCAATTACTAAGGAATAGAATAAAGTACAATAATTGTCCGGAGTACAAGTGGACAGAAATGGAAATACCATACAATACTCTGAAGGAGACTCTACTGACTACGATCGTCTCGATAAATACAACTCACCTAAGTCTTCGTATTAACCATATCGCTATGCCACTAAGTCGCTAGCCACATACGAACCTGTGTAACAAAAATGCACAGAAGTGTAGTATGAGTACGAAAACAACGTGTATCCGATGAGTATCCCGTCTAATCTCGAAGAAGTAGAGACGAAATGGTCGACTTTGACCCTTACTAGTGGTCCAATAATGATATATTATTAAGGCGAATAATCAAGGATTTATTAATAATGATAGTAATTTCAATTAAGTCATGAACAGGTGAAAGTTCCTTTTTTATATTAAAAGTCTCAAGGTTCATAATCCAATAGTTTCTAATTATATCAAGTCGGGGAGAGCAAATATTAATCTCAAATAATCTCAAGGCAAGAAATACAACATGCGGAAATAATACCGAGGACGTACGGCCCGCTCCAACAGAAAATAAATTGTGCATTGCCGAGGGTCAAACGGCGCGAACCATAGATGCATCTATTACCCCGCTCGCGAACTATCCTGCGACGCGGTCAACATAAAATAAATAAATACCCTGCTCGCGAATCATACATGCAGCAAGTACACATAGGGATACATGCTCAAATAGCAAATTAAGAATTTATCAGGGAACATTGATCCAAATAAAAGCAAATCCTTTTTTAACAATTTAAGAAAATAAAGTTTAATTCTTTTAGCAATTCATTGTAACTTAAGCAATTCAAGAGTCAACAAGTTTACAATTAATCCAAGTATAGCATGCTTTTGGGTCGTAGACTACCCGAACAATAGCATAATAGTAGCTACACACGGACTCTCGTCACCTCGTGCATACGTAGTCCCCACAAATAGGAGCACATAACTAACTAACTCACCTATGGGGATAATTCCCTCTTACAAGGTTAGAAAGGAGACTCACTTCACTCCGAAGATCCATAATCAGCATTCCACACTCCTCCAAAGTCTTAAATCGACGCATAATGCTCCAAAACTAGCCAAGGATTATACAAATCCATTAATATATGCTCAATTACTCATTACAATCCAATTTATAGAATTTCTAACCCCGATCAAAAAGTTGACAAAAATGCCCTCGTGCCCACGTGCCCGGATTCCGAAATTTCTCGAAGATAAGGTTTACCCATGAACTCACGAACTCAAATATACTATTTTCTCCTAATTCTATATCCAAAATCGTGGTCAAAATCTAAGAATACTAATTTTCTAGGTTTTCTTCAAAATTCCAAAATTTCTACGAATTTACATGATTTTCCATATTAAAATCTAGATATAATCCAAGTAATTAACTTGCAATAGGTGGGAATTACTTACCTTGACATTGATGATGAAAATGGAGCTCCAAAATCGCTCCTAGGTCGGCTCCCATGGAGAAAATGAGATGAAATAAGCCAAAACCATTTCTTTACACTTATACACTGCCCAGACGAGTCTTCTTTGCGTTCGCGAGACACCTATCGCGTTCGCGAAGAAGAAAATTCCCAAAAATCATTTTTCATACTCTTCTCAGACAGCCTCTAGCATAATGGCCATAAATTTTTATACATAACTCCAAATTACAAATGGTTTAATGTTTTGGAAACTAGAAACCAATATCTACAAATTTCCTGTTTTGGTTATCTCCCAATTCCTTATATATTTTAAGATATAATCTTCGACAGTCAGCCTTGTGCAATACAAATTTCTTCTTTATCTTTCGGGACAGCCTATAGTGTACCAGACATAACTTTTGGTACACAAATTCAAATTCCAAATTGTTTATATTTTTGAATGCTGGACATAAAGGTCTATAACTTTCATTTTTGGATTATCTTCAAATTCATTATAGATTGTGAGATATGAGCCTCCGAAGTCAGACCTGTGCAACAGAGATTTCCTTGTACGCGAACGCGGGAACCTCTTCGCGAACACGAAGAACAGAGTCCCTGATGCCAAATCCTTCTTCGCGAATGCGAAGAACAACACCAGATACCAGCATCAGTTATTTCAACACAGCCCGAAATGATCCAAAACTACCCCGAAACACACCTGAGGCCCCCGGAGCCCCGTCCAGTCACACAAACCAGTCCCATAACATAACGCGGACCTGCTCGAGGCCTCAAATCACATCAAACAATATCGACATCATGAATTGCATCCCAATTCAAGCTTAATGAACTTTAGAACTTCAAATTTCTACATTGGATGTCGAAACCTATCAAATCACGTCCGATTGATGTCAAATTTTGCACACAAGTCACATTCGACATTACGGACCTACTCCAACTTTCGGAAGTGGACTATGACCCCGATATCAAAAAGTCCACTTCTGGTCAAACTCCTCAAAACCCTTCAAATTTCTATCTTTAGCCAAATGATTCCAAAATGACCCATGGACTTCTGAATTCACTTCCGATTGCGCTTCCAGCTCCAGAATCACCATATAGAGCTATTCCCAGACTCGAAATCCCAAATGGACATCGATAACACTGAAATGCACTTCAAGCCAAACTTATGAAATTTCTTCCAAAATAGGTGCCAAAATGCTCCCGGGGTCATCCAAAACCTGATCCGGGCATACTCCCAAGTCCGAAATCATCATACGAACCTGCTGGAACCTTTAGATCCTTGTTCCGAGGTCGTTTACTCTGAAATCCAATCTCAGTTAATTCTTTCAACTTTAAGCTTCCGAAATGAGAATTCTCTTTCCAAATCAACTCTGAACTTCCCGAAATTCAATTCCAATGATGCGCACAAGTCATAATACCTGAAATGAAGCTTTTCATGACCTCAGACTGCTGAACGATGCGCTAGAGCTCAAAACGACCGGTCGGGTCGTTACAATACACATGTTAAATTACAAATCCGATTAAAATAATCGAAAAGTAAAACATAGATAAGATAACTAGGTAATTTAAGATAGTAATTAAAAGAGCTCAAAGAAAACATAGAGAGCAAAAGGTATAAGTTGATATTCCTTATTGAATTATCTATACATAATCAATATTCTTTGTTGAAATAAATTTACACATTTAGTTTAATTCAAAAATAATATTTATAAATTTTTTTAAAAATTTGTACTCATTTAGATAGGTTACACGCGCAACGCGCGTACCGTAAGACTAGTACTATATTAAAAGCATGAAGGTTCTTAACGGAATATCGTTCGCCTTTTTTACCCTTTAAAAAGAGTTTTTACAGGGGATAAGATAGTCATTTTAAATATTTTCCTAATATTTAGGAATAACCATTTAATCATTATCGTGATATTTGGGATTTCAAAATCAACTATATTTTGTGTACCAAAACCTTCCTTATTTGAATTGCGTGCAGTATAGCATATTTGAAAAGGAAAAGTAAAAGGGAAGAGTAACATTAGTCTTTGAATGTTTTTCGCGTCGTGCTTGACCTCCGTTTGTTCAATTTCAAAACTGAATAAAATACAAAATAAAAGATTAATATTACAATACATAACAATTCTTAGGAACAATATTGTTGTAATGTATTAAAATGTTCACACTTTGAAATCAAATAAAATTTTCAAATTATAAAATATTTGCTTATTTAAACTATGTTAGAAGTTTTAATGTTCTTAAAATTTTAAAATCAATTAGAATAACATATATCAATCTGTTATAAATAAATTATAATGAATTACTTTATATATTAACTACTTATTTCTCTAATACCTATAAATTATAATTTTAAAAATTAACAAACTGTCGTACTATTAAACAGTTTGACTTTCGTATTAAGAAGTCGATTGAAAAATAAAAGAGATAGTATTTCTACTTTAATCTATTTAATCAATGTAGATTCCTAAGTTTGCAGTGCTTTTTAATATTGAGTTATATCTTTATGATCTATTGTTTTAGAACATTGAGTCAAATATATTTTATTTTTAGACTTATATTCATCATTCTCATAAACTTATTTTTAATTTAGTTTTATATATCAAAGACATTGTTTAAAATTATTTAACTCATTTTATAATTTTATACTCATTATTATTGCTTCAAGCTCATTGTATGTACCCTAATGCTAAATTGTATTAAATTTTACACACACACACATATATATATATATATAAGTCATTGAAATACGAGGCATTAAAGGACTTCTACGGGGTATGATTTCTTCCTTTATCGAGCTAGCTAAATATGATTAGCATTCATCATTCTCAAGAACTTGTAATTTTACTTTAATTTTTATTTTATAATTCAAACATAATGTATGTGATTTTTAATATAATGTTGTCATTGAGATGAGGTTCACGCGCAAAGCGCGTACCGTAAGCCTAGTATCATAAAGAGTCTTAGCAAAAAAATCATTGTTATTTGGTAAACCCTTAATTTAATAATAATTGACTTCTTAAAACAAATTTAAATCGATAAGGAACCAAAGAGGTTCAAATATCATTTAAAGGAAATAATTCTAGTTCAAATAAGGAAAAAATCAATAAGTACTAAATTTTTTGTTGATTTAAAAGTACTATGTTTTAGGAAAATAATTAAATGATAATATTGAAAACTTAAAGTCCTAAATATTAGGAAAATAATTAAATAATTATTGATAAATATTAGGGAACAAATTAAATAATTATTCCTACACATTGAAAAATTAATTAAATGACTATTTTGTCTAGTGCGAACTCTATTTTAAAGGGGTAAAAAAAGACAAATAACATTTTATCCATAAATAAATGTATGAGTTATAATATTCTTAGTTTTAGTGAAAAATTGACGTTAAATATAATTTTATAAAAAAGAAAGGATGGTTCGTTTCTTACATCAATTATAATTAGTTTGACACTTTTCAAGAAGAAATAAGATTGTAGTCAAAGTATAAACATAACATCTCTAAAAATTCAAAACGTAAATTATGAAAGGGTTAAGAAAAGACTCCTAAGTTTTTGTTTGATAAGGATCAATGTTCCCGGAGAAAATTCCCATAGCAAAAGTAGTTAGATTTTTTTCTTTAATAAAGTATTTTTCTCATTAGTTACAATTCGATTACTTGTTGAAAAGATATTTCTCTCTTTATTTAGCTTTGATTTTAGGAATTGAACAAAATCTAATTCCTTCTTGAAAACATATTTTTCATGAATTTTAGGAATGTATTTTTTGACTTTTCTTTTATTTACGTTAGAAATTTAGGAATGTTTTATTTTTTCTTTTAACTTTGTATACGGTCAAAATCATGTGTCACCGATTTTGTAGGCTCGAGGTGTCATGTTGGGAACAAGTTCAATATGGACCGAGCTCGAGCCCGAAGGCAGAATACGAAGCTCGAAGATCAAAGTGCCCGATGAATATCGGGGCTGAATATGATCAACCTCGAGATAATACTGTTATGGTTTTATAACAGAAAGAGCGGGATTCCCGCGGTGGCGCTAAGATCTCGGCATAAATTCCGGAATAGATTTGTACGAGTTAGTGCAGATTTGTACTAGGCGGTTAGACAACAGTCCCAATAAGATTCCTTGCTGAAAATAGAAATGTACCTTATTTAGGGTTCCCCTACTATATAAAGGGAACACCAATCATTTGTAACTCATCATCAATTATTGGCAAAAGAATATACTCTCTTACTTCCTTGCTCATTACTCATCAGAATTGTCTCTTAACTTTATTGTCTTTACTTTACTTTTCTTGTTGACCAAACTCGAGGCTATCGTAGCTCGAGGTCAAGACTTACTTAAGCACTGGTTAGATCCAACTTACTTCTTTAATTTATATGTTTGATTTTTTTGTTATTTATTAGTATTGAATTAAATCACGTATTTTTAAAATTACAAACAAGTTTAATCGTTACTCGTATTTCGAGGTAAACAGTTTGGCGCCCACCGTGGGGCTAAAGATAATAATGGTTATTTTAGTACTATAACACACGTTATTTTCACACTTGTTCTTTTCAAGAATTTTTTTCTCATGTTAAAACATGTCAAACGCACCCATACACGGCGATGATGGTCTTGGATTTCATGGGAAAAATAATAATGTAGTTGCTCCGGGAGCCGGTGTACCACCGATTAACCCTGGGGATGTTCCAAATGTGAAACTCATCGATGTTAGTTCACACATTACTTTGAATGCGGATTTAGGCGCAGACCCCGGAGGAAGTGTATGCAGGGAAGTCCGATCTAGTGGCCAAGGAACACAGGGTATAGCAGATGGGGGAGTTAGCCTCCAAGTAATATTCGAGATGCTATAAGCTTAACAGACTGCTATCGTTGAGCTTCAAAGTCAGCATACAACTCCAAGTGTGGTTGAACCAGAAATCACTTGTCCTATTGAGCCGGTGCCAGAAAGATCGAATGGAAATGGCTAGGGGATTGACCCCATGATTATGAGGATACTCGAGGAACTCACCAAAAGATTCGATTCGGGAGAGAAGAAGATTAAGGATAATGAAAAAAAGGTAAAGACGTATAACTCCCGTGTTGATCAAATACCGGGGGCACCCCCCGGTCTTGAAAGGTTTGGATGCTAAGAAATTCGTACAAAAATCATTCCCTCCAAGTGCGGCTCTGAAACTCATTCCTAAGAAATTCTATATGCTAGATATACCTAAGTACAACGGGACGAGCGATCTCAATGAACACATTACCTCATACACATGCGGGATTAAAGGAAACGACTTAAATGATGACGAGATCGAGTCAGTTTTGTTGAAAATTTTTGGGGAAGCTTTGATAAAGGGAGCAATTATTTGGTATCACAACTTGCCACCAAATTCTATCTATTCGTTTGCTATGTTAGCAGACGCCTTCGTGAAGGCACATGCTTGGACCATAAAGGTTGCGACAAGGAAATCGGACGTTTTTAAGATAAAACAGAGGGGTGACAAGATGCTAAGGGAGTTCGTATCCTGATTTCAAATAGAGAGAATAGAACTACCACCAGTCTCGGATGATTGGGCCATGCAAGCTTTTACACAAGGGTTGAACGAGCGGAGTTCGGTCTTGTCACGACTGTTGAATCAAAATCTGATCGAGTGCCTACCTGTAACTTGGACAAATGTGCATAATTGTTACCAATTGTCGTGCCCTATTTTTCTCGTGAAATCGGGTTTATGATATTTGGGAGGACAACTCATTCCTTTTGGGAATTTGGTTTGATTTAAAGAATCGCCACCTAATGATTAGGGTGCATTAGGACACCAAGGAGGTTTGATTTGAGTAATCAGAGATTGGGCAAGGGCTTGAAATTATTCTAAGGGGAAGGTGTTAGGCACCCCTCAGAATTCACTAGTGTGGTTCCCGGCCAGATAATTATTGTGAATTTGGGTACAATTAGGATATAGACAAATAGGGCTCAAATAAGAGAGTATTTCATCATATAAAGGTTTGAAAGTAAACAAGGTTTGAAAGAGTAATCAGAAAAAGTTGGTTTTAAAAATAAAGAGTTAAAATGTTGAAAAGAGAGGAATAAAGAATAAAGGGAGAGGGGTCCTAGGTTTATGAATAATATGGATCACCCCACGCAATGCCCGGTAATCACTCCTCAATGAGGGGGCTACACGTGTCATTATCGCGCGGTCATCATATCCATATCTATCCTTCTCACCCCGTTAAGGTTATAAAGCCCGGAATGGTCTCAGTCCGGGGGGGAATTTAGGACTACTAATCCTAAGGGATAGGGATGTTAGGCTTATTTGTGGTTTTAAAGGCAAAAATTCTAAGGTGACATACCAAACATGTATAGCAAGTTGGGGGAATGCACATAACACGCAAAGGCTCATATATACCCCCTTTAAATAAAGAAGCACATAATTAGCATGACTTACACATACTAGTTAAGGACTGATTAAATACTGAACATGAAATAACTTAAAGGTTAAGCCCAAATCATGTCTGCCTCCTGGTTGTAGTTAATAGAACATATTCAGATTTAATTTATAACTTTACCCTAAGGCTTGCCTAAGTGTGGGACAAGGATCATATAGGCATGGTATCTATTGAATTCAGAAAGCAATGAAATAACAAGGTCTAAAATAAACTGGATACGTACTGGTTAAAATGGAGTCAGGTCATTTAAAAGAAAGGCAAGTTTTAATGAGGGTTATAAGGTCTGCAACTGGTAGCACCCATTATTACTGATTTTAGTTCCATATGTGAATGAAGCGGCTCAAATTTGATTAGGAGTTCCTATAGGCATACTTTCTACGCGTAGTTGATTTTGAACGTGGTGTAAAATGCAGAAGACTCGTTTTAAACTTATGGACATGATATCTAGGTGCTGAATTTTGTTTAAGACCTATGACATGATATCTAATTGCAATTGATTGTTTTAAAACCTATGAACATGATTTCTAAGTACAAAAGTTGTTTAAGGCCTATGAACATGATATCTAAGTGCAGAAATTGTTTAAGACCTATGAACATGATTTCTAAGTGCAGAAACTGTTTAAGGCCTATGAACATGATATCTAAGTGCGGAAATTATTTTAAAACCTATGAACATGATTTTTAAGTGCAGAGGCTGTTTAAGGCCTATGAACATGATATCAAAGTGCATAAATTGTTTTAAAACCTATGAATATGATTTCTAGATGAAAATAGATATACAGGATTCAGAAGGACCTATAGGCATGGTATCTACCCTTTTTTGCATACATAGTTACCCACCCTTTTCACTAACCATCCCCAAGAGCTTATTACAAACTTATTACAGCCCAGAATAAAATAAAAATACATCAAAAAATATAAGTACAACCAAGGAGATATTGATTCAGACTTCATGTCAGAAATATGAGGTAAACCAATTGTCACGACCCAAAATCCACTAAGGGCCGTGGTGGTGCCGGACATTGCTGTCAGGAAAGCCAACCAAATTACTTAATCCAAATCTCGTTTTAATGCTTTTTAAATCTAGGATTTTCCTTCAAGATTAGCAATGAAAAGGTAGTTGTCTCAAATCAAATTTAAATGATGAACAGTTAATAGAAATAATATAAACTATCCCAGAACCCGGTGTCACAAGTACATGAGCATCTACTGAAGAGAAAATAAAATACAACATCAGTCCGGAGTACAATGGACAGGAGTAAATACAGTATACTGGAAGGGACTGCTCTAGCTGCGGCCGTCTCGAATAATGCAGCTCACCTAGTCCCAAAATCATCTGTGCTGCTACGCTCAGTAGAGCGCTAGAGATACATATACCTGTGCAATAAAAATGTACAGAAGTGTAGTATGAGTACGTAAACAACGTTTACTTAATGAGTATCCCGTCTAATCTCGAAGAAGTAGAGACGAGAGGTCGACTTTAACACTTGCTAGTGGTCAAATCATAATATACTAAAATGTGAGAAAATCATGGATTTATATAGCAGTTCTAACTCACAAAGCGGGAAAACAGGTAAACACCTTTAACAACTAATAAAGGATTTTCAAGGTTTACTTTCATTATCTTATCAATTTATATCAAGCCATGAAAGGCAATATCAACATTAAAATTCTCAGGAAACAATATATATCATGCGTAAATCATGCCGAGGTCGACGGCCCGCTCCAACAAAAATGTAAACTGTGCACTGCCGAGGGTCGAACGGCACGAACCATAGATGGATCTATTTAATCTGCCGAGGCGTTCGGCCTGTTCCATAAATAAACACATACCCTGCTCGCGAATCATGCATGCGACGCAGGTACACATAGGGATACATGCTCAATCAGTCAATTAAGAACTTATCGAGGAATATTTATCCAAATAAAACCAATTCTCCTTTAACAATTTTTTAGGAAATGAAGTTTAATCCTTTTAGAAATTCACTTACTAATTCAATGCGATTTCAGCAATTCAAGCTATCAATGGGTTCATAAATAATCCAAGTATAACATGCTTTTGGGTCCTAACTACCCGGACAATAGCATAATAGTAGCTACGCACAAACTCTCGTCACCTCGTGCGTACATAGCCCCCGCAAATAGGAGCACATAATCAATTATTTCACCTATGGGGACAATTACCTCTTACAAGATTAGAAAGGAGACTCGCCTCGCTCCGAAGATCCATAACCGGCATTCCACGCCCTTCCGAAGACTCTAATTGATGCACCACGCTCCAAAACTAGCAAACGGTTACGCAAATCCATTAATATATGCTCAAATATTCATTACAATCTAATTTATAGCAATTTCTAACTCTAATCGAAAAGTTGACCAAAATGCCCTCGGGCCCACGTACCCGAAATTCAAAATTTTTCGAAGATAAAGATTACACATGACCTTAGGAACTCAAATATATAATTTTCGCTAAATTCCATACTCAATATCATGGTCAAATTCCAAGAAATGTAAATTTCTAGGTTTTCCACCAAAACCTAAATTTTTCCATAATTTCCTTGCCTAAATCCATGTATAAACTTTGTATTTAACTCAAAGCTAGCATAAATTACTTACCTCATGACGAGTGACGAAAATGGCACCTCAAAGTTGCTCCCCATCGGCTCCAATGGAAGAAAATGGGGTTTAAATGAACCCAACCCCGAATTTTAAAAGACCTCACTGCCTCAGCTATTTACGCACATGCGGTCCCTTGACCGCTTCTGCGTTTCCGCAGGTGCGGTTAAAATACCGCATTTGTGGTCCTGCCTAGGACACCTCTTTCTCGCTTCTGCGACATGCTTCCCGCAGATGCGGTCCAGCTTCTGCGGAACTTTGACCGCATCTGCGGTCCTCTCCAAGATGCCCTCTTTCGCTTCTGCGACCAGCTTTCCGCAGATGTGGTCCCGCTTCTGCGGAACCTTGACCGCATCTGCGGTCCTCGAACCTTTGACCAAAATCCGCTTCTGCAGAGGATTGACCGCATCTGAGGTCCCGCTTCTGCGGTCCTTGAACCGCAGATGCGGTTATGACATAAGCAGCAAACCTCAGCCTTCCAAAAATCCCATTTTCGATCCGTTAACCGCTCGGAATCCACCCGGGGCCCCCGGGACCCCAACCAATCATACCGACCAATCCCAAAACACATTACGGACTCGCTCGAGGCCTCAAATCATACCAAACAATGCCAAAACCACGAATCGACCTCCAATCCAAGTTTAATGAACTTTAAGATTTCAAGCTTCTATTCCCGATGTTTAAACCTACCAAATTACGTCCGATTGACTTCAAATTTTGCACGCAAGTCATATTTGACATTACGGACCTACTCCAACTTTCGGAATCGGATTCCGACCCCGATATCAAAGAGTCCACTTCCGTTCAAACTTCTCAAAACCTTTAATTTTCTATCTTTAGCCAACTGACTTCAAAATGACCTACGGACCTCCGAATTCACTTCCGATCGCTCCCTAACTCCAGAATCACCATACGTAGCTATTCGCAGTCTCGGAATCTCAAACGGGCATTGATAACACTGAAATGCACTTCAAGCCAAACTTATGAAATTTCTTCTAAAATGGTAACTTCCTCAATAGGTGCCAAAACACTCCCGGGTTATCCAAAACCCGAACCGGGCATACGCCCAAGTCAAAAATCATCATACGAACCTGCTGGAACCTTCAGATCCCGATTTGAAGGTCGTTTACTCAAAATTCCAATCCTAGTTCATTCTTTCAACTTTAAGCTTCCGAAACAAGAATTCTCCTTCCAAATCAACTCTGGACTTCTCGAAATTCAATTCCGACCACACGTACAAGTCACAATACCTGAAATGAAGCTGCTCATGGCCTCAAACTGCTGAACGATGCGCTAGGGCTAAAAACGACCGATCGGGTCGTTACATTCTCTCCCACTTAAACATACGTTCATCCTCGAACGTGCTGAGAACTACACTAGAGTGGTCTGAAATCGTTGTTTAACTTCTCATGCACCTTCCCGTGCTACCATAACTCAGTTGAGCACATTAGCTCGATCAATTCTGAAGATATTCTCCTTTATTCAAGCAGATGCGCCTTAAAGTCAATTCCAACATCCGGAATTCTATGCCCGACATGTTTCCACCATAAGATCGCCATATTAATGACTTCACGTTGTACCCAAACATGGCTGCATAACTTTTCTGAGTTCGCCCTAGCATCACTTTATTCGCCGGACCACAATAACCTTTTTTCTGATCAACTTAGTTGAAATCCTACTAATCTGATGCTCCCATTGCACCCCATGACATACCCAGGTCTTACTCTAACCTTTACAATACCGCCACGATGGAAGAGATGTGCAGAAATTCATAATCAACTGCCGAGTCAACAAATCATTAGGTCTATACTCCTGTCAAGAACCATCACTGCATTCTGGGCTGAATAATGGCCTTAGCTCCTTAATGTACTTCATATACTCGGATTGCACGGATCTTAAAACCAATAACCTCGTCTCACCCAGTACGAACTACTCAAGCAATATGCCACCCCGAACATGATCAAAAGTCTCAAATGATGCCACAATGTGCCAATAGGCTACCGATTCGAACACGATACAAGGAAGAAGAAAAATAAACTATGAAAAGGAGGTCCAATTACCCCGCTCGCGAATCATACGTGTGACGCGAGCGCACAGCTAATATAAGCTCTCCTCAGAAAATAGGAAACAGAACACATAAAAATAGATATGGGGAACTGTACTAAACATCACACTATTGCAGCACGCAACCCGATCCATACAACATAACCATGGCGGCGTGCCACCCGATCCACACATAAAACTCACGGAAGGAGATATACGTCGAGCTAATTCGCCCATTACAGCAAAATACCGAATATCAGTCACAAGCACGCTAGGTGCATAATACCATTTCCCTGGGGAGACACACAACGCTATAAGCTACAAACTCAAGCACAACCGAGGTGCGATATACAATCTGAATCTCAAGAGCCATCTTGCTCATATAACATTATCTCTATGCAGAACCTTAATACATAAGAAATTCACCAGGCCGTCTCACAACTCATACGGCGCAATACATCACTACATGAAACTGCTGACAATAATAATACCCCGGCTAGTCTTCTGTAAGGATCACATTGCTGAAATGATCACAATTGGCCTTCTATAAAGCCTATATTCACATTAAATCCCTCCACAGACCTCCAGCTGATTCCGATCACACTGAACTAGGATATTAACCTTTCAAAGGTCCCTAATGACCCCCCTTATTCTCATAACACAAAAGAACAACCATCATAACTGGAGTAATCCTCCACAGTCCACAACCCAATGACTGAGTGCCCTCCAGGCATATATTCTCAACTTATCGATATCATCATAAATCTTCATACTTTGTTTAAATCTTTAATCAATCAAGTGACTACATGCCATATTTATACAATCTTCCTGTGGGACACGCTCTCACAACCTATCATAACAAATAACAAGTCCGCACATCCAAACCACCGGATGTACTAACGCTGAAAAGTGATCAAGAATCCTTAACCAGGATGCAAAGCCTCCTTAAAAAAACACCGATCTCAGGGGACGCTGAGGACAATACCAACTTACTTTAAACATCCAACCCCTTTCTTGATCATCCGAGCTCGTAACATCCTCGTTACTACCGAACTGCAACCTTGATCCCCATTCTAAATTCCATACCACTCACTGCACCCAACACGCCAACATGCAATAGAACACGATTTTCATCATATCTCCGAAACCATTAATAGGTTAACACTTCATCATATAAGAACTTTTCACTTAACTCACTTCAGGAGAACCATTCTATCACACAGGTGAATTCTCATAACCGAAGAATATGCAAATCTCTAAGTAGTGGTCTAAGCCACTATAGCCCTTCCGGAATCCGCTTCCACATAACAAGCCATAACAGTAGAATGCTTCTAAATAACATCAGTTACGGCGGCTGACAAGCCTCATACATATCGTCACAAATCATTTGCATAACTTGATCACGCGGAAGGAACTGATCACTACCATCAATATGCCAATTCAACCATGGCTAGCCAATCTATCTTCGTCCAATTTATCCTTGATTGCCATCAAAACAATAATAACTCCATTCAACACTTACCACACTCTATCCACACTCATCTCGAGTGACCTTGAATAATGAAACCATGCTGTCTCAAATCCCATGAACCATCTCATACTTCCCAAATGCTACACTGCAAGTCAAAACATCATAGAACATTTTTAGTCTCTTCTCATAAGCTGCTAACAAGATTGATTGTCACGACCCATTTTCCATAACAGGTCATGATGGCGCCTGACACCATTGTCAGGCCAGCCAACGCGGAAGTATAATTAAATTCTCATTTTACCTTTTCCAAAACCATTATAATGGATTCTCCCAATTTAAAATCATAAACCAGTAAAGATCAATGAAATGTAAAGACAGTTATACAACCCAAAATAACGTATACCACTGTGTGTGTCAAGACTTGGTGTCACAAGTACGGGCATCTAGTAGAATATACAAAACACCTATATCCTACTGTTTGAAATAAAGAAAGATAGCAAAATACAAAAGAAGACTCCATCCGGCTGCTGAGCGGCGTAGGAAGGGAAGCAGCTCACCGTAGTAGTCTCTTCCGTAACTCACTGGCGCGTGCCCGATCGATAACCAGATGAATCGGCCTCAGAACCTGTACATTTAAGTACAGAAGCATAGCATGAGTACATAAACAATATGAACCCAGTGAGTATCCCACCTAATCTCAAAGAGGTAGAGACGAGAGGTCGACTTGATACCCACTAGGTCAAGATAATATTACAATAATGATGTACAATTTAGAACATAAATAGTTCATTTACACGACAGTTATCATGGAAGTCATAATCATGCTCTTAATCACATTTTTCCTTTATCATTTTTTGTTTCCCTATTTTACAATAATTAGCAATAAATCATGAAAGGTCTAAGCTCGAGCATACATGTGTGTATATATATGTCATGCGCAACAATGTCGAGGTCGACGGCCCGCTCCAACAGAATATAAATTGTGCACTGCCGAGGGTCGAGTGGCCCGTACCATAGATGCATCTATTTCACCGAGGCGATTGGCCCGATCCACAAATATCAATTAAAACATCAAGAATGCACACAAAGGCATCATTTATACACAAGGAAATCCTTACAAGGTTCAACAATATTCGTATGATCACTTTTCGTTCTTCTCTGGTCTCTTAACATATCATAAAAGATCATTTTGATAATTCAAATAATGGATATCTCACATTAGGCATGATGTGGGTCCTAAACTACCCAAATATTTAATATCGTAGTAGCTACGCACGGACTCTCGTCATCTAGTACGTACGTGGCCCCCGCATTTAATAGCAATTTATCATTTATTAGTCCTAAAGGGACAATTCCCCCTCACGAGGTTAGAAAGGAGACTCACCTCGCTCCGAAGCACACTTCAAATTATCAAGAACAAGCCCGAAACCTCAAAGCAAAGCCGAAAGCGCAAGAACTAGTTGAACAATATAGGGATTAGTCAATAAGGGCTTACAAGGTTGAATTCTAACTATTTAAGTGATTTTCCAACCTTTCCCATAAATTTCCTAAATTCCGACCCCGGGCCCACGTGTCTGGATCCCGAGATTTTTCGAAGAAAATTATTCTCTATAACCTAAGGATCACTAATATCTGATTTCTAGTTCATTACATAGCTAATTATGTGGTTAAATCTTAAATTTCATGAAAACCCTAGGTCTAGCCCTATCCCCTTTGATTTTACTTAATTATTAGTGTTAAATCTATCTAGTATTCATGTATTTAAACTAAGAATGAGTGGGGATTACTTACCTTGTGATGTTATGTTGAAATCCCCCCTTTGGAATCACCAAAATCGCCCAAATGTATAATGAGAAATGAAGGAAATGGGGTTGGGTTCGTATTTAATGAACTCCACTGTCCCAGCGATTTTCGCTTCAGCGGACGAATTTCCACTTCTGCGGAATCCACTTCTTCGGAAAAAGGGCAGCTTCTGCGGTCCTGGCCCAGATTGGAAGTACCGCTTCTGCGGTCTAGAAGCCGCCTATGCGGGACCGCTTCTGCGGTCTAGAAATCGCTTCTGCGATTTTTCCCTGAGCTGCCCCACACCGCTTCTGCGATCAAACGACCGCTTCTACTGTCTCGCTTCTGCGGTCCAAGAGCCGCAGAAGCGGTTATGACAGAAGTAGCAAAGTTGGTTTTTCTCTAAGTTCAACTTCGCTCGAACCTCGACCATTTGATGCTCGGGGCTCCCGAGCCCCGCCCAAATATACTGACAAGTCTGAAATCACGAGGCGGACCTAGTCGGACCCTTGAAACACCCAAAACAATGCTAAATCAAGGAGGTCGAACCCCAAAACAAATTGAATCAACTTAATGAACTTCAAGTTCTTAATTTCCTTTCAACGGGTCAAAACGCCCTTAAACTACTCGGATTGACACCAAATTTTACGGGTGGGTCTTAACTGATATTTCGGACTTGTACCAAGTTTCGGAATCAAAATCCGAACCCGATACCTATGAAAACAATGATTTCTTAGTTTATTTAATTCTTTCAAACTTAAACTTAACAATTTTACATAAAAATTCATTACTCGGGCTAGAGACCTCGGAATTTGATTCCAGGCATACGCCCAGGTCCCATATTTTTCCGCGAACCCTTAAAAATTATCAAATCACGATTCCGGATCCGCTTCCTCAAAATGTTGACCGAAGTCCACCTTGGCCTTTTTAAAGGAACTTAAAAAAGCAACTAGGCTTAATCTCGCTCAGACTCTTCTAACTTCCGAACCACCCATCCCTGCAAGTCATAAATTAGCTAAAGCAAGTGCAGAAAGTATTATTTAGGGGAACGGGGTTCGAAAGTGCAGAAAGATAATGCATAAATACCCCATTCAACTTGTCCTGAAAAGTCATTTATACACCTTAACTTTACGGGTGTCCTAACACCCCACGATTGTTTAACGTGATGTATTTAGTTACTCCCTCTCACAACCTGGCCCAACTATAATAACTTAAGTGGTTTACACGCGCTTGTATTATGAAGCCACGTAATTAAAACCTCCCGTAAATAAATAAAAACACCTAAAATAGATATAACCTAAGTCGTTTAACCCCTCAGTCAAAAATTCTCAAAATCAAGAACCCTAACCTTTTACCCCACCCTCCACGATTCGATTAGCATCTCCAAAATCCATTTGCCTGACCAAAATCTAAGGGACCTGTTGCAAAATCCATACGATTTCCTTGTTCTTGCTTCTTTACTTCTGTTCGTATTTGTTTCCGTTGACGATTTGGTTGAAGACCCGTTCGAACTTGAAGGTCTCTGAAGAATCAAGTGCAAACGTTCTCTTTGTTTTAGTTTGGAGGTAAACACATCAACCCTAGCCTTTTCTATCATCAACCCTAAATATTAATCCTTAATTATCTCTATTTTCTACTATATTCAGGTATTGCAATGTCCTTTGTACTTGTTACTCTAAGGTTTTTCCATGGTGGAAATATCTCCATGGATAAGTTGGATTCCTTTTCAATGGAGGATTATATTGGTGGGGTGATGACTGATTGTTTTGATGTAGATGTTGATAGGTTCTCTTATTTTGAGTTTTTAGGTTATGTAAAAGAGTTTGGTTACAATGCTTCTTCTGCTGTTATTTATGTTAGACCACCTAATTGTCCTGCTTTGGTAGTAATTAAAGTTGATAGGGACCTTATGGGTATTTGTGAAGCTTAAAAAATAGGGATATTTTGGAGGTTTATGTAGAGCACATGGTTGAAGAACCTATAGTAGACCCCCCATTAGAATATGTCAGCCAAGTTGTGGATGATAGTAATGTTACTTTTGAGAAGGAATCTGGTCAAGATGTGAGGGGCTGTGAGGGTTTGGGAACTAGTGAAAAGGCATCCAATGCTGTTGAAAATAGTGCCAATAATAGTGTGCCCACAGCTGTTACTACAAATGATAGCTCAAACTCCTCATCTGAATCAAACTCCTCAAACTCTAGTAGCATAAATAATAGCTTAGATTCAGACTATGAGGAGTTGTCTGAAGAAGGAGAAGCTGATTATACAGTGATATACATGAGGAATACAGGGCATTTAGGGCAGAAAGCAGGACTGTAGAGAGGAGGAAGAGGAAAGAAAGTTCTCCTGAACAAGAACATGTTAAACTAGGTAAGAGAGGGCCAGATGTGGGGTATGATGAATATGCATCTAGGAAGAAGAAGACTTTAGAAGGTAAGATAACTGGTGATGAGCCTTATTATCCCTCAGATGAAGATGCTAGTTTTGATACAGATCCAGATGATGTTGATAATGAAGATGAAAGGGAGGTGCAACAGAAAGTTAAATCTAGAAGAAGAAAGACTACAAGAAGAGTAATATTTGACAATACTTGCAAGAAGATAGTTTGGGAAACTGGACTTGCATTTGCAAGTGTGAAAGAATTCAGAGAAGCTGTAACTAAATATGATGTTCAACAAAAGGTTTCTATAGAAAAGTATGTAAATGAACCTACAAGGGTGAGGGTTAAGTGCAAGAAGGCATCCTGTCTTTGGCTTCTATGTGCTAGTTAAGATTCAAGGACTAAGGATTTTGTAGTCAAGAACTACAATCCAGTTCACAAATGTGACCCTACTAACAGAAACAAGTTTTGTAATTCAAAGTTCTTGGCTAAAAGGTTCAATGAGAGGATAAAAGAACAACCTAACATTAGAATAATTAAGTTTCAAGAGCTGATTAGAAAGAAATTAGGATTATATGTTGGGAGGACAGTTTGTAGGAGGGCAAAAAATATTGTGTTGAAAGAGATAGTAGGTGATCATAAATTGGAGTATGGGAGGATTTTAGATTATATGGATGAGTTGCTTAGATCTAATCCTGGTAGTACATGTGTAGTGAAACTTAGTGAGGAAACTTTTGAAGGTGGGAAGAAAATGTTTGTTGGGTTCTACATTTGTTTCGATGCAATGAAGAAGTCATACCTAGCTGGTTGTAGGCCATGCATTGGATTGGATGGGTGTTTTTTAAAAGGGGTTTGTAGAGGCCAACTACTTGTAGCAGTTTGCAAAGATGGAAATAATCAGATGCTTCCACTTGCTTGGGCTGTTGTTCAGATTGGAAATATGCACACTTGGAGGTGGTTTGTTAGCATTTTAAAGAGTGATCTTCAGCTTGGAAATGGTACAAATCTGACCATAATAACAGACATGCAAAAGGTAATCCTACTGTTTTTCTCCTACTGTTTCTGCTACTGCTGTCAATTTTTCTGCCACTGTTAATTTTTCAGCTAACTTTTTTTCTGCCATTGTTAATTTTTCAGGGGCTTGAAAATGCTATAGCAGACCTACTTCCAAATTCTGAGCATAGGATGTGTGCAAGGCACATCCTAGCTAATTGGTCTAAGAAATGGAGGGGAATAGAGAGAAGGAACTGCTTCTGGAGGTGTGCAAGGTCTACCTATGAGTGGGAATTGAAGAAAAATCTATATGACATGAAGAAATTGGGTACTAACATAGTTGATGAACTGTTGTACTACAACATTAAAAGATAGAGTAAGGTGTATTTCAACACTTTCTGCAAGTCTGATAGTGTTGACAATAATATGGCAGAATGTTTCAATGCCTGGATTTTGGCAGCAACGCAGAAGACTATAGTGACAATGCTGGAAGAAATTAGGGTGAAGATGATGAATAGAATAGCTCAGCTAAGACAGTTTGGAAACACTTGGATTAGTAATTTTTCACCAATGGCCATGAAAGTCTTGGAAGATAACACTGAAAGGTCAATGAAATGTAACATTTTCTGGAATGGTGAGTATGGTTTTGAAGTGAAGCAAGGAATAGGTACTAGTGAAGTGAAGCATTTGGTGGACATCAATAGGCAAACTTGCACCTGCAGAGCTTGGATGTTAAAAGGCATACCATGTGCTCATGCAGTTGCTGCCTTGCATTTTAAAAATCTGGAGCCTATGAACTATATTTCTCATTGGTACAGTAATGAAACTTACATGAAAACATACAGCTACTTTCTTCAGCCTGTCTTGGGTATGAATATGTGGCCAGAGTCACAAAACCCACCTGTTATACCACCTACTGTCAAGAAGATGCCTGGAAGGCCAAAGAAGGTTAGAAGAAAAGAGCCTGGTGAAAATAAGACAGGAAAATTGTCCAAAGGTGGAGTGGAAATGACATGTAGCAATTGTCATAACAAGGGTCATAACAAGAGGGGATGTGCAAAGGCTGCTGGAAGTAATACTGCTGCAACCCCATCAAGTTCTGTGCCTACAAGTGTTGGTAGTTCAAAGCTACCAAAGCAAAGCACTGGAAGAGGAAGGGGAAGGCCAAAAGGTGCTAAAGAAAAGGTGAAGTTCTTCCCTTTAATATCTTGTTTGTCTTTTTTAAATAATTATCAGATTTTTAATTTTCTTTGTTTCATGTAGGATGTTTGTACTAGAACTGATGTAAGAACACATTTTAAGAAACCAAGGATGGTTGGGATGGGTGTTTTACACACTCAAAGTGGCTTCAAAATTCAAAATGTAAGTCCAATACAAGCTATCATATTTAGGTCATTTCAGTTGTCTGATTTTCTGTTGGTTTATGGCAGCCTGGAATGTCATCTACAAACTTTAGAGATGTGAGGTCCTCGGCAGAAGTAACTGGAGATCTAGGCCATCGACCAACAAGAGGTGTTAAGTGGAAGGGTAAAGAAGCTATGACAACTAGGCAGCTCCACCAATTGAGAGGCAAGAAGATCATTGAAACAAGGTGTAGGGCTGCTAAGTTGAGCCAGGAAAGCACCACTGCAAATCAACCCAGCTGATGAAGCTTTGATTTTGTTTGAAAACTGAAATGCAATAGATTGAAGTAGCTATAGACTGCAATTCTGTATGTTGACAAGTTAATGTAGGTAGCTATAGACTACTTTGTAACAAACTACAATTCTGTTTTGGTTTTGTCGACTGGAATTCTGTTTTGCTGCTGATACAATGACTGGAATACTACTGTTATGTAATGTCATTCTGTGACTTTTATGCAAGTAATGCATATATGATGTTTTAGTGTTTGAAGTTCAAACAGTTAGCTTAAATAGTATTCAGATTCAAATCCATGATATGTCCAATCTATTTTAACAAGAGACTTTGGAGTCGTTTGGGTGTATTGAAACAACAATTGATAAGCAAGAACTACAAATACATATTGAGAGTTCCATTGATAAGCAAGAACTACAAAAGTGAGAGTTCCATTGTAAACATACAAATTAAATCCTACAACCAACAACTACTTTCATAGTGAGATAACTAAACTAGCTTCACAATGGCAACCTCATTGCATCTTCTTTCAATGAGATTCCTGGATACCCACAAGCAACAAGAATAATACACATCCCCAATATAATGAACCACAGTACATTTTCCCTACTCTTTGACTTAGCTAATTGACTCTTCCACTTCTTTTCCTTCTCTTTCATCTTCTCCATATCATCTTGCAATTTCACCAACTGAACCTCAATCTTCTTCATCTTGTCATCTTCTATGCTGCTTTCAACCTTTAGAGTAGTCCTCGACTTGGCAAGATTTTCAAAGCCTTCTAATGCATTCTCAAGTTCACCCATTTTTTCAAGCAACTTTGGAATAACAAATTTGGATCTAGGATCAATTTCAGAATCCTTCCAAAGCCAAAAATCACAAGAACGAGGACCCTAAGATGATTAACAAAAGAAAATTAATGAATGATAATTTATCACAACTCAATTAGTGAAACAATTTTAAGAATCATTTACCCCATAGTATGGACAAACCCAATATCTTCTTCCTGGGTTCCGAGGGGTCCAAGCTGTTAACAAAGGCAGCACATAGCCATGGTTGCATCGAATTTCTCTACTTGACTCATTTTCTTCCTCTTCCGTGCAAAGCCTTGTCAAATTCATTCCTTTTGAAGGCATTTGAACAACTACAACACAACAAGATAACACCAAAGTCAGATAATTTACAATTGCTTTCAAAAATCGGATCATTCAATTTTAGGACAAAGTCATAACAATACTAAAAGAAAGGATTTAGGGTTCTTAGGAAGGAGAAAGGATAACCTTTGCCTTCAAATATTGAAACTTCAAAAGGGAAATTTGATGGATTTTCGACAGAAATTAGAAGAAGAAGAAATTAGGGTTCTTCAATGGGTTTTGGTAAATATTTGGGGAAGATGAGATTTTACCGTTGGTTGGGTTATATTAACGTTAAACAATTACATTTTTATTTTTTTTGGGGCTGTTTTCAATGATTAAAAGATAAATGATGCGCTCACTTTAGTTGTCAAACACGCGCAGCTGGCCAGGTTGTGAGAGGGAGTAACTAAATACATTACGTTAAACAATCGTGGGGTGTTAGGACACCCGTAAAGTTAAGGTGTGTAAATGACTTTTCAGGACAAGTTGAATGGGGTATTTATGCATTATCTCTTCTTTGAAACTTAAACTTAACAATTTTACATAAAAATTCATTACTCGGTCTAGGGACCTCGGAATTCGATTCCGGGCATACGCCCAGGTCCCATATTTTTTCGCGGACCCTCACAAATTGTCAAATCATGATTCCGGGTCCATTTCCTCAAAATGTTGACCGAAATCAAACTTGGCCTTTTTAAAGGAACTTAAAGAAGCAACTAGGCTTAATCTCGCTCAGACTCTTCTAACTTCCGAACCACCCGTCCCTGCAAGTCATAAATTAGCTAAAGCAAGTGCAGAAAGTATTATTTAGGGGAACGGGGTTCGAATATGCAAAATGACCAGTCGGGTCGTTACATTGATCCTTAATCATAACCATACGCCCAAAATCATTAGGCATCACACCTCATCTTGTGAATTTGCCATGACCGTTGTTGAGAGCCACCTGCTCTGACTTGTCCCCGAATATAATCAACTACATGAGTCTCCCATCACTTGAATGCCCCCTTGGCAAAGAACCCACCGAAACACTTCCCTTGGAACCCGCAACTATACAAAACAAAATCCTGAATCTTCCTCCAATTCTGAACATAGGGCAATAAGGCCAACGATAGCCCACCTTTAATACTTTCTTGCTCTAATTACCACTTATGGCCATTTCCCGTAGCTGAAATAGCCCTTAGATATGCTAATAGCCAAAAATCTCGCAAGTAGTTAACCATGCAACCTAATCATAAGCGGTGGGACTCTCCCACTTAGCATGAAGCCATCATTTCGCAAATCTGGAATTCACCCGTCCTCTTTATCTCTTATTGACATAACCTCGTGCAGTCAACTGCCAAAGTTCTCGAAATCTTTCCGTAAAACCTCTTCTTATATTCTGACTCATCAATCATATTTGCACAGCCGATCCTTTTGCCATATAACCGACAGAATTCTTCGCAGAAGCCTCGCCAACCACGCAATCGCTAACCTGCTCACTTGGGTAACCCACCTATAAAAGCTCTCCCCGGCATCTTCCAACGTTGTTGCACGGGGTACAATCATTACGACATCAATAACACATCCTGAGTCTGAGCTCACTCTCCAGCTGCACAGGTCCATTTACCCCTCGTGGACATCATTTAAATGTGCGGCGACAACCTTCCAATTCGAATTTATGCTCCATCCTTCTTTATTTTAGGCAGCTCCTTTTCGTTATATCAAATCTCCTGCCGCATAATAGCCCATACTTCAAATTAAATCCATAGATCCCAATCATCAATCGCTAACATTCTCAATCACTCCAAGCTCTCCTTAAGGCACGTGGTCATCCCACTGCAAAGCCTATATGCAACTCCGCCACTCTCCCACTTTGGCGGAACTCATCCCCTAAATCGACTACTCGACCTTCGTTTCACATACCTGGCCTTTTTAAAAATTTTGAACACCGCCTGACGCTTCCCATATGTCCTTCCTCGTCCTTTGATATTCAGTGGCTGCCTTAAATAAAATTTGACTTCGTGGCACTTGAACCCACAATTGTTGCTAACTTTAAACCTTTCCGAAGGTCATCTTTATCGAACCGTCAACATTAGAAATACTGATTCAATCCTGAACCACCGCACCTTGCGATATCCGACAGTTGCATCTCCAATACTATTTCACAATATCTTGCCCCAAAGGAGAATTGTAGTAGATCATAATACCAACAAACTTAGTACGTTCAATTAGGGCAACGACACCCCATCACAAAAGAAAGCTCCACCACGCTTGCAAATACCAAGTCTTATTACTTCCACCAGCCCACACCTGACGATCCTTAGCCTGATTGCCTTTCCCCCTGCCGGGAATAAAATACCGAATCTCTAGATAATGCACTGAGTAAACCTCCCTTCAAGTCATTCACCAACCCAACAAGTAGGCAAATGTCCTACCATCATATCAATATTGCGAAACAATAGTTCATAAGCATCATGGCAACTTGTGCCTAGCCTCAGATCCCTCAGAAGTACCGCTACTGATCTGAAACAATAAATATTCTTCCATATGGCGACAATAATAATCCGACCGGCTATACCGGGAGAAACATCCCGCATCACATCTGTAGTACCATTACGGTTCTTCAATTCTCGATTTATAACAAGCGCTTCGTGTCGTATAAGATTGAGTAGGAAAGAAACAAAGTCATAAGCCTCACATGAAATCAAATCGCACGATAAGGAATCAAGAAGGAAAGTACTCCTAACAGTCATGCAGCCTCCCGAGGATAAGTACAGACGTCTCCGTACCGATCCAGGAGATTCTACTAGACTTGCTCATGACTCGTGAGACCCTAGGAACCTAGTGCTCTGATACCATGTTGTCACGACCCAAAATCCACTAAGGGTCGTGGTGGCGCCGGACACTGCTGTCAGGCAAGCCAACCAAATTACTTAATCCAAATCTCGTTTTAATGCTTTTGAAATCTAGGATTTTCCTTCAAGATTAGCAATAAAAAGGTAGCTGTCTCAAATCAAATTTAAATGATGAACAGTTAATAAAAATAATATAAACCATCCCAGAACCCGGTGTCACAAGTACATGAGCATCTACTGACGAGAAAATAAAATACAACATCCGTCTGGAATACAGTGGACATGAGTAAATACAGTATACTAGAAGGGACTGCTCTAGCTACGGCCGTCTCGAATAATGCAGCTCACCTAGTCCCAAAATCATCCATGTTGCTACGCTCAGTAGACCGATAGAGATACATATACCTGTGCAACAAAAATGCACAGAAGTATAGTATGAGTACATAAACAACGTTTACTCAATGAGTATCCTGTCTAATCCCGAAGAAGTAGAGACGAGAGGTCGACTTTAACACTTGCTAGTGGTCAAATCATAACATTCTAAAATGTGAGGAAATAATGGATTTATATAGCAGTTCTAAATCACAAAGAGGGAAAACAGGTAAACACCTTTAATATATAATAAAGGATTTTTAAGGTTTACTTTTCATTATCTTATCAATTTTATCAAGCCATGAAAGGCAATATCAACATTTAAAATTCTCAGGAAACAATATATATCATGCGCAAATCATGCCGGGGTCAACGGCCCGCTCCAACAGAAATGTAAACTGTGCACTGCCGAGGGTCGAACGGCACGAACCATAGATGCATCTATTTAATCTGCCGAGGCGTTCAACCCGTTCCATAAATAAACACATACCCTACTCGCGAATCATGCATGCGACGCAGGTACACATAGGGATACATGCTCAATCAGTCAATTAAGAACTTATCGGGGAATATTTATCCAAATAAAACCAATTCTCCTTTAACAATTTTTTAAGAAATGAAGTTAAATCCTTTTAGAAATTCACTTACTAATTCAATGCGATTTAAGCAATTCAAGTTATCAATGGGTTCATAAATAATCCAAGTATAACATGTTTTTGGGTCCTAACTACCCGGACAATAGCATAATAGTAGCTACGCACAGACTCTCGTCACCTCGTGCATACGTAGCCCCCGCAAATAGGAGCACATAATCAATTATTTCACCTATGGGGACAATTCCCTCTTACAAGAATAGAAAGGAGACTCACCTCGCTCCGAAGATCCATAACTGGCATTTCACGCCCTTCCGAAGACTCTAATTGATGCACCACGCTCCAAAACTAGCCAACGGTTATGCAAATCCATTAATATATGCTCAAATATTCATTACAATCTAATTTATAGCAATTCCTAACTCCGATCGAAAAGTTGACCAAAATGCCTTCGGACCCACGTGCCCGGAATCCGAAATTTTTCGAAGATAAAGATTACCCATGACCTTAGGAACTCAAATATATAATTTTCACTAAATTCCATACTCAATATCGAGGTCAAATTCCAAGAAATGTAAATTTCTAGGTTTTCCACCAAAACCTAATTTTTTCCATAATTTCCTTGCCTAAATCCATGTATAAACTGTGTACTTAACTCAAAGCTAGCATAAATTACTTACCTCATGACGAGTGACGAAAATGGCACCTCAAAGTTGCTCCCCATCAGCTCCAATAGAAGAAAATGGGGTTGAAATGAACCCAACCCCGAATTTTAAAAGACCTCACTGCCTCAGTTGTTTACGCACCTGCGGTCCCTTGATCGCTTCTGCGGTTCCGCATGTGCAGTTAAAATACCGCATTTGCAGTCCTTCCTAGACCACCTCTTTCCTGCTTCTGCGACGTGCTTCCCGCAGATGTGATCCCGCTTCTGCGGAACTTTGACCGCATCTGCGATCCTCTCCAAGATGCCCTCTTCCGCTTCTGCGACCAGCTTTCCGCAGATGCGGTCTCGCTTCTGCGGAACCTTGACCGCATCTGTGGTCCTCGAGCCTTTGACCAAAATCCACTTCTGCGGAGGATTGACCGCATCTGCGGTCCCGCTTCTGCGGTCCTTGAACTGTAGATGCGGTTATGACAGAAGCAGCAAACCTCAGCCTTCCAAAAATCCCATTTTCGATCCGTTAACCGCCCGGAATCCACTCGGGGCCCCTGGGACCCCAACCAATCATATCGACCAATCCCAAAATACATTACGGACTCGCTCGAGGCCTCAAATTATACCAAACAACGCCAAAACCACGAATCGACGTCCAATCCAAGCTTAATGAACTTTAAGATTTCAAGCTTCTATTCCCGATGTTTAAACCTACCAAATTACGTCTGATTGACTTCAAATTTTGCACGCAAGTCATATTTGATATTACGGACCTACTCCAACTTTCAGAATCGAATTCCAACCCCGATATCAAAAGGTACACTTCCGGTCAAACTTCTCAAAACCTTCAATTTTCTATCTTTAGCCAAATGACTTCAAAATGACCTGCGGACCTCCGAATTCACTTCCGATCGTGCCCCCAACTCCAAAATCACCATACGGAGCTATTCGCAGTCTTGGAATATCAAACAGATATCGATAACACTGAAATTCACTTCAAGCCAAACATATGAAATTTCTTCTAAAATGCTAACTTCCTCAATAGGCGCCAAAACACTCCCAGGTTATCCAAAACCCGAACCGGGCATACGCCAAGTCTAAAATCATCATACAAACCTACTTGAACCTTTAGATCGTGATTCCGAGGTCGTTTACTCAAAATTTCAATCCTAGTTCATTCTTTCAACTTTAAGCTTTCGAAACAAGAATTCTCCTTCCAAATCAACTCTGGACTTCCCGAAATTCAATTCCGACAACACGTACAAGTCACAATACATAAAATGAAGCTGCTCATGGCCTCATACTGCTGAAGGATGCGCTAGGGCTCAAAACGACCGGTCGAGTCGTTACACCAACTCCATGAAATCATGATCCAAAACCTTTCTCCTATTTGAGTGTGTCAAAGTTCCCTAAGAGTCTCAAAGGAACTCCGGGCAATGCTTACATCCAAATGTATTATCAGATTGGGGGATGAGTGCAGTGTGGAAGAGCCAGCCCTTAAGTGTCCAAGTTCAGAGGGAACTCAAAGGGTCCCAAGGCAAGGCTCACAAGAGGGGGCAGAGCTTAAAGGCTAGAAAGGTGTGCAAGTGCAGATCAAAATGCTAAAAGGGAAAGGGAAAGGGAACCAACTACAAATAAGTACACACAAGGGGTTCATAGGAATAGGGAGATTGTAAAGAGCCTATTGCGTAGGCAAGGGCAGACTCTAGGCATGCCCAACAATGGAGAGTGTTATCACACTTATAAGCCTGCTAGAACACATGTTATTAGAGGCTAGGACCCCAGGGGATCAAATTTGATTCATGAACAATAACTTGGAGTATTGCCATGCCTCAAACCACAGCTTAAACACATAGGGGGATTGGGGTTTTGGATTCATAGCAGAACAGGCAGAAAGAAATCAGTATGCTAGAATGAGTGTTGAACTATACATAAGCAGTAAACAGGGATACGAAAGCAGTAAATAAACACATTGTTGCGGTATTGAAACTTAAATCAGGACATAACAGTTTCAAAGAAACAAATAGAGAGAAAGCAAGCAACATGTCTTGTAATAGGCCACAGTATAAGCAAACAGGAGAGAATACATTTGAGTATAAGTGTAGGTTCAGAAAGACTATAAGTGATGATGTTTGTTAATGAAAGAGTCGTGTACTTATAGTGTGAAAAATAGGCAGAAATAAGGTAAGAAAACAATTAAGGAACTGGGTATCTATTAAAATCAATCAATACAAGACTTCCTTTAATTAAGTAATTCAGACTTAAACAGTAATGAGCAAGAAAGTTATTTAAGAAAATAGATCAAACAAGCATCTTGTGCCAAGTAAGCAATTAGGGGTAAATACATAAGAAATTACTTAAGGACAGAACTCTGAAATACACGGTTACATAAATAAGGTAAGAAAAATCAATTAGTAGCCAGTAAATCAAGGATCAAAGATTTTGTAATCACTGGTCCATGAAAGTAGGGTTGTGCACGGATCGGAACGGATCGGATTTAGCATATTTTGGATTCAGATTTCGGATTTCGGATTCTAGAAAATGCAATCCGAATCTGATTCGAATTATATCGGATCGGATCGGATTTTAAAGTTTGGATCGGATCGGATTTCGGATTGTATTATTATCCCTCAAAGTTAAACTAATATGTATATTTTCTTTGTAAAAGAGGCATTAAATTATGAAAAATTCATGTTTATGAATTTATGAAAGTACTATGGTGCCAATATAGATAAATCAAGCAATTGTAAAGGTAATAACTTACAGGTTGATATAAAGAAAGTACTGACTATCCAAAATTAAAGTGTAGTATTTATAAATTCCCTAATAATTTTAGATTTCAGATCGGATCAGATTAAAATATTCCAATCCGAATCCGATCCGAAATTTGAAATTTTAATAAACACAATCCGAAATCCGATCCAATCCAAAATCCAAAATTGAATGGATCGGTTCGGATTTCGGATATTCAATCCGAATGAACAGCCCTACACCAAGTCAGAAAAGCTGAGGAAAGTCTTTCAACTTAAATCGAGTCATAGGGAAATCAGCAAACAAGGAAAGAAATCAATAAACCCTATACAAAAGGAGGTCTGAAATTAATCAAAATTGAAAGCCATTTTAGAGAGAAGTTCAGCACATATAAAGAGCATACAAACATGCGAAGCTGAATTTAGGGCAAAAGAAAATGTCATGTCATTGCAAAATCAGTAGGTAATAGACTATAGGATCATGGTAGCAATATAGAAGAGAGATAGTATCAAATAGCATACAAAAGGTCTAATGGAGAATCAGAATTGCTTAAAGAAACAGAGATTGAAACACAGATTTCAAGACTTAGTTGAGCAACAAATTCAGAAACTCAAAATAGTTAGGGTTTCTGAAATTAGACAATTTCAAAGATGAAGTCATATTAAGAAGCATATTAGAAGAAGCTTAACAAGAACATAGCAGGAGAAACATGTAAAGAACACAATAGAGAAACATGTAAAGAATACAGTAGAGAAACATATAAAGAACCAGTAGGGAAACATATAAAACCAGTAGAGGAAACTGATAATAAGAACATGGCAGAAGGAACTTAACAAGGAACATAGTAGAAGAAACATGCAAAGAACATAGTAGAAGAAACATCTAAATAACTTAAAACAAGAAAAACCCTAAATCGGAAAGTATAAAGGTTTTGAAAGAAGAACTTTTGAAAGAAATATCAAGAAATCATTTAAAAGTTCAGGGAAAACACAGATCTAGAACAGATCTAAAGAAAAATAGAAGAACCTCAAAAGCTAGGGTTTCAGAGGAACCCAAACGGTGAGAAAGGCTTGGATAGCTGTTGATCTAAGTAGGAGGGGTCGAACCCAGGCTCGAAAAAGCCATGGCTTGCCAGAGCAAGGTCAGAGATGGCCATAAAACTTGAATCAACAAGGTCTGGACCCATCTTTTCGTGGTCAGGCCTCGAAACATCAGCAACCAAACGTGTAGGAACCATAGAAGGCTGGTAGGTGGTGAGACCACCATATATTGAGCCCAGGAAGTGGCCGAAGAAGGTGAGTGAAATTCATGGGAGCGGAGGGAAAGGGGGAAGGTTCTAGAGAGAACTAGAGATAGAGAGATAGAGATGAGTGAGGAATGAGAGGGGTTTGGGAGGTCGTTTGGTTTAATTTAGTTAGAGTGGATCTGGACCATTGATCAAATTTGATCAACGGCCAAGATTTAATCCGGGTTGGGTCGGGTAGATTTAGGATTTGGGCTTGGGTATTTGGGTTGGTTTAATTTGGGTTGGGTATTGGGTTTAATTAGAAATGGGCTGGGAATTGGGGGTTTGATTTGGGCTAGATTTGAAATAGACGGGGCTAGTATTTAAATAGCCACTTTTTCCTTGTTTATTTTATAAAAATAGTAAAATAAATTTTGAAAATAAATTAAAGGTACTAAAATAATTAATAATACGTAATTATCAAATTAAAAATACTGGAGTCAATTTTATAATTATAAACGTAATTAAACCTTAAAAGAGGCTAATATTACAATTATATGCAATTTAGCTTTAAAAATACTAAATAAATTTATAAAAATTATGTTAGCTATATTTTAGTGTAAATATGAGAATCCAATAAATGAATCACCAAAAATGGTAATTTAGGTAACAATTATTGGGTTTTTTCTTGAAAAAATAAGGCAGTAAATTGATTTAAAAATCTTTAAAAAATTAAAGAGAAATAATGTAACCTTGGGATATACTTATATATGTATATATAGGCTATTTTGAAGGTATTTTGATATTTTAAAAATACAAGAAAAAATTGAGTATCAACACCAATCGAAGATCAGGGTCAAGGACGACCAGTTGGGATCGCCCTCGGGTTCAGTTCATCTAAATAGATTAGCAGTCAAGGCCCTAAGAGATACTGACGGGGAACCAAGGTCAACTAGGGAACGGTATCAGCCGTGTATCGCAGATCGAAGAAACAATAACCCAGGCGCAATCCTCCTCGGAACGATCGAAGGAATGATCGAGGGCAAAATTTTCGGGGACTTATGAGTAAGAGTGGTTTTGATAAACATACCAATCCAGTGGAAGCACCTCAATTATCGGAGTATTATTTCAATGTCGATGCATTTGGGATCGTATCAGCTATCTGAAGGATCAAAGACACTAGGTGGCCTAGACCTATACAAACTGGTCCTTCTTAAAGAAATCCAAACTTGATGTGTTAATATCGTGGCACGCATTGCCATAGGACCGAAGACTGCAGACAACTGAGGGAGGAGATAGCTCGATTGTTCAACGAGGGTCATCTTCGAAAGTATCTTAGTGATCGAGCTAAGAACCACTTAAGAGAAACAGACGCCAATAGAAAGAATGAGCAGGAAGAGTCACGGCATGTAATACATATGATCATTAGCGGGGTCGATGTTCCAAAAGGGCCTATATTCAAACGTACCAAGGTGTCGGTTACTAGAGAAAAACGAAATCGGAGTTATGTAACCGAGGGCATCCTATCGTTCAATGATGAGGAAGCAGAAGGCATTTCTCAGCCGCACAATGACTCCCTGGTAAATTTCTATTTTGTTAAACTTAATTCAAGTTAAACGTGCTCTAGCGGATCCAGGTAGCTCATCAAACATAATCAGATCAAGGTTCGTAAAGCAGCTCGGCTTACAAGACCAAATCTTACCTGCATCTCGAGTCCTTAACGGCTTCAACATGGCGAGTGAAACAACAAAGGGGGAGATAATCCTACCAGTGAACGTGGTCGAGACCATCCAAGATACAAAATTCCATGTCATTAAAGGCGACATGAGAGATAATGCACTACTTGGGAGGCCATGGATCCATGACATGAGGGCAGTACCTTCAACCCTTCATTAGATGATGAAATTCCCAACAATGGATGGTGTGAACACAGTTTATTGGGAACAACACGCTGCAAAGGAATGTTTGAAGTTGATGAGGTGATACTGGTACCAGAGTCTTTGGCATCGGGAAAATCAAGCACTAAAGATAAGCAGATGCCCGAATTGCAATCATTGTCCTCAGCCTCGACTGAATCGGAGAAATAGGTAATCGAAGAGGAAGAAGAGGATTTCCTTACTCCTTGAACTTTCGTTATTCCCAAAGAGTCAAACGCAACCAAATCAACGATTGAGGAACTGGAACATATCATATTGATTGAGTATATGCTTGAGAGAAAGGTATACCTAGGAACGGGGTTAACCCCTGAACTTAGGAAAAAACTCATTCAATTTCTTATCGATAACATGGATTGTTTCGCTTGGTCCCATTTAGATATGACATGGATCCTACCAAAAATAACAACTCATCAGCTAAACTCGACCCCAGATTCAAACCGGTGAAGCAAAAGAGAAGGACCCAGTCCGAGGTGAAGCATTCATAAAGGATGAGGTAACTAAACTTCTTAAAATAGGGTCCATTCCTGAGGTAAAATACCCCGAACGGTTAGCCAACGTAGTTGTAATTCCTAAAAAAGGAAACATACTTAGAATATAAGTAAATTATAAGTATTTGAACAAGGCATTCCCAAAAGACTCCTTTCCACTGCCTAACATCGATCGCATGATCGATGCCACGGCTGGCCACGGGATTCTTACCTTTCTCGATGCCTACTCCGGGTACAATCAAATTTAGATGAACCGGGAGGACCAGGAGAAGACCTTGTTTATCACTAAGTTTGGAACATACCGTTACAATGTAATTTCCTTCGGGCTAAAAAAATGCTGGAGCTACATACCAGCGCCTAGCTAAAAATGTTCGAGGAGCAGATAGGTAAATCAATGGAAGTTTACATTAACGCTATGTTAGTTAAGTACCTGCGCGCAGAGGACAATTTAACTCATTTGCAGGAAACATTCAAAATCTTGAGGAAGTACAACATGAAGCTTAGCCCAGAAAAATGTACCTTCGGGGTCGGTTTGGGAAAGTTCTCGGCTTCATGGTATCAAATGGGGGAATCGAGATCAACCCCGACAAGATCAAGGCCATTAAAGATATTACTATCGTAGATAGTGTGAAATTCGTTCAAGGGCTAATAGGATGAATAGCCGCCTTGGGTCGATTCATTTCAAGGTCATCAGATCAAAGTCACAACTTCTTTTCCTTGCTCAAAAAGAAAAATGATTTCCCAAGGACCCCAGAATACCAGCAAGCATTGTATGAATTAAAGCGATACCTATCGAGCCCACCTCTATTTCACACTCCGAAGGTGGATGAAAAGCTTTACTTATATTTGGCGGTATCCAAGATAGCGCTAAGTGGGGTACTAGTTCGAGAAGATCAAGGTATGCAGTTCCCTGTCTATTACGTAAGTCGAGCTTTAAAAGATGTTGAAACTAGATATCCACACTTAGAAAAATTGGCACTTGCATTAATAAGCGCATCTAGAATGTTAAAACCATATTGTTAGTGTCACCCCATATGTGTGTTAACCACTTATCCTCTTCGAAATGTTTTGCATAAGCTTGAGTTATCGGGTCGATTGGCCAAATAGGCCATCGAACTTAGCGGGTATGATATCGAATATCAACCCCGAACGACCATCAATTCTCAAATCCTAGCTTACTTCATGGCTGATTTACGCCGACCCTCGTACTCGAAGTGGAGAAAGAACTTTTGCTAAAATCGGGTACATCATCAGGGGTATGGCCCTCTTCACGAACGATGCCTCGAATGTGAAAGGGTCCGGGCTTGGCATTGTTTGAAGCCACCTATAGGTAATACTATTAGACAATCTATTAAAACTTCTAGGTTGACTAATAATGAGGCTGAGTATGAGGCCAGGATTGCAGGTCTCGAGCTAGCTAAAAACTTAGGGGCAGAAGTCATTGAAACCAAGTGTGATTCCCTATTGATAGTGAACCAAGTAAACAAAAGCTTCGAAGTTCGAGAGTATAGGATGTAGAGATACTTGGACAAGCTACAGGTGACCTTGCACTGCTTCAAGGAATGGACTCTAGATCATTTACCTCGAGAGCAGAACAGTGAGGCAGATGTGCTTACAAACCTGGGGTCATCAATCGAGGAAGATGATATTATCCCAGGGTCTGTCGTCCAATTATCGAGATCTAAAAGGTCATGCCGAGATAAATTTTAAAATTTTGACTTGGGATTGGAAGAATGAGTATATCAAATATTTGAGAAATGGAAAGCTCCCATCAGATCATAACGAATCGAGGGCTTTACGAACCAAAGCTGCTAGGTTCACATTAGAGGAAGATGGAACATTATATAGGAGGACCTTCGACGGGTCACTGGAGGTGTGTTTAGGGTCGGGGGACACCGATTATGTTCCACAAAAAAATCACAAAGCCACTTGTGCAAACCACTACGGCATAGAGTCTTTGATTTGCAAAATTATTAGAGCATGGTATTACTAGGATAGCATGGAAAATGACACTAAGTAGTTTGTTAAAAAATGTGATAAATGTCAAAGGTTTGAATCAATGACTCATCAGCCCGAGAGCAACTTCACTCTGTCCTGTCCCTGTGGCCTTTCATGAAATGGGGAATAGACATCATCGACCCTCTACCAACAGACCCAGGTAAAGCTAAATTCATTTTGTTTATGAGTCACTACTTTTCTAAATGGGTGGAAGCATAGGCCTTCGAGAAATTCAGAGAAAAAGAAGCTATTGACTTCATCTTGGACCACATCGTGTGTTGATTCGGGATACTTGCCAAAATCATATGCGACAACGGCAAACAATTCATCGGCAACAAGGTAACGGAATTCCTTGAAGCACACAAAATAAAAAGGATCTTATCAACATCCTAGCAGAAACGGGCAAGCCGAATCGACAAACAAGTCTATCATACAAAACTTGAAAAAAAGGTTGAACGATGCTAAAGTAAAAATAAAGAGAAGTTCTACCCGAGGTTCTTTGGGCATATTGAACGACATCAAAGTTCAGCACGGGGGTAACCCCGTTCTCTTTAGTATATGGTTTCGAGGCCTTAATTCTAGTCGAGGTCAGAGAACCCAGCGCCAGATTTCGATATGCATAGGAGGAGTCAAATCACGAGACTATGAATACTAGCCTCCACCTATTAGACGAAAAACAAGAAGCTGCACTTGTTCGGATGGCCGTGCAAAAAGCAAAGAATCAAGAGATATTATAATAGAAAGACCAACCTTCGACACTTCGGAATTGAGGATTTACTCTTAAGGAAAGTTACTCTCAATACTCGAGGCCTGAATGAAGGGAAGCTAGGCACGAATTGGGAAGGACCGTACCGAGTCATCGGAGTTGTCGGAAAAGTATCTTACAAACTTGGCACGATGAAAGGTGAACGATTTCCAAACAATTGGAATGTGTCACTACTCAAACGGTATTATTGCTAAGGTATGACCTTCTCCTTTTTTCCATTTGCATTTAAGACTAAATCGTTGCATATGTTCGATCGAAGATGTCGAGGGTACCTTTATACACGAAGACCCTAGGTTTAAATCACGCGTTGCACTCTTTTTCCCTTATATCGGGTTTTATCCCAAATGGGTTTTTGCTGCGAGGTTTTTAACGAGGCAACAACTATGTGCGACCTAGGGAGAATTCAACAGTATCCAGGGTTTGTTTTCAATCAACCTCAAATACTGGGGGGGGGCATCACCCTCGGGGTTATATTTTCGAGAAAAATACTTCACGTCAAAGAGGGCCTCGATAGGAAAACTTTGTACTAGGTCAAACGGTCATATGAACCGTGTCTATGTAGAATAGTCGAGCCCCGATGGCAAAACATGTAAGCATGTATGAATTATTCAAAGAAGCATTCTTTCTATATTAACACTTTGTGTCCCAAAGAAATTTTCTACTATACGATCTCCATACTTGTGATTCTGCGAAAAAATGGCTCAAGGGCCAAAACACAAATGCACCGCAAATACTCAGGGACTATCATCGAAAGTCAACACGTTCGAGTTGTCTAAACTCAAATTTACAAGGACTCAAATAGGAATCCCTCAATGCAAAGGCCAAGTCCATCATACTCGGGGACTAACATTTCGGATAAGTTTGAAATGTTATTGAGAAACAAGTCCAAGAGACATACCCGAAGGCTACGGCCATATTAAAGGCTACGACCGAAATAACGCAGCTCGGAGACATCCGAATTTTGCAATAAAATTAGACTTTGAATTCTTAGAAAACCAGTTAAATAAGGCTATCCTCGGCAAAATAATCAAAGGGCTTCGATAAAATCACCCCTCGAAAAACCTTAAAGAGGTATCGAAATATTCAAATACGAACTTGTTCTAAGGCGCTAAAAATAAATGTTCCGATCGAAATTGAATCCTCAAAAAACCTAATGGGTAAAAAATACACGCCAATAAATGAATTTTTACCAAGTCATCTAAGCCGAAAAAGGGAAATAATAGCCATCTCTTGAAGGCCATAATGGCCCAACCTAAAAGAGCGTAAGGGCCAATAACTTAGGGTCCGAGACCTTGTTCTCGCCCGGTCCGAAACCAAGGGTTCGATTATCCCAAGCCTAAATAAATAAAAGCTTGACTATGCCTCAGGGACTCATTATTATCCGGCACGAGCCCGTAAGGGTATATGCCCAAAAGTTCAAACCTTATTCGAACCCAACCACAATAATTTTGAAGAAAACATCTGAGATAAAATCTCAAACACATAGTTCAAAAAATGAAGTCATTATAAAAAATTTATAAGGCAGGAAGCATCGAAAAAACGTTGAAGGAAATCCTTCTTTTATATACTCGGAAAAAAGATATATACAAGATACCTATAGAGCTCTTACAAAAAGTAAAACACAGAAAGAGAAAGGAAAATCCTATTTATGCACAGGGCTGGTGTCTCCCTCGGGGGCAGCTTCCTCTTCAGGCCAATCTTTATTATCGGACCCGCTTTGGCTACCTTCGTCATCATCATTGTCGGAGGAGACGAGAAACTTGGCATCGGCTTCGAGTGATTTTGCTTGGGCTATCTTCTTGGTGAGGTCGAAACCTCGACCATGGATCTCTTCGAGGGTCTCCTTACGGGATTGACACTTAGCTAAATCATTGCTCCATTTCTCCCGGTTGGAGGCTTCCTTTAGTTTCATTTGAGAAGCCTCAACATCCCGTAGGTACACAACAATGGTTTTTTAAGTCGTTGCCTTTGCTTTCTCGACCTCGGCCCTAGCTTGAACAACCTCAGCCTCGATTGTGGCAAGTTTGACCTCGAGGTCATCGATCTTCTTGGCCAAGGCTGAATTTTTCACTTTACCACCCCGTAACTGGGTCTCAGCCGATGCCAGCTGGGCTAGAGCAACCTCTTTCTTAGCAGCAAGCTGATCCATATTTTCCTTCCACTGGTTGTTGTCGGCCTTAACTTGCAGCAAGCCAATCCATATTTTCCTTCTACTGGTTGCGGTCAGTGTTAACTTGATCGACGTCCCCTTGAAGCTGCCCGATCATCTCCATTTTTTGCTGTAGCTGAGGCACTAAGTGTTATCCTCCACAGTTGGGTCAAGTAGACTATACTCTCGCAAAATGATGGTTACCTGCTTGTCAAGCTCGGCCTTATTTTGACGAGCTTTAGCCAAGTCTTCCAGAAGGTCCTTGAGCTCCTCCTTTTTTTTGCTGCAAAGGAGCCTCGGTGCCTTCCCTTCTGCTGAAGACTTCTTGAGCTCGGACTCACATTGGCTCAGCTTGGCCATGAACATGGTAATGGATTATGCAGAAAAAGAGATATCAGTTAGGGTAAGGGAAGAAGAAGGAATTGCAGCAATAAGAGTTAATGATTAACCGAGCAAAAAGATGGTGAGCCTCTTCGAAAAGGGTAAATGCGTTGTTGAGGCCGGCGGCGTCATCAACCCCAGTAAAGCAATCCCAAAAAAGATCTTCTTAACCGGGGTCTTTGCTCGGGTTAGGCGTTTGCAGATCTTGAGATTTCCTTATTGCCTCCTTAGAATAAGTTGGTAGAGGAGGAGAGTGACCTATTGTCCTGGCCCCGAGTATGTCTCTCGGGGTGCTCTGTTCAGAACCAGGTATCTCGGTACTTGTCCCTTTGGTGTACTTGTTGAAGGCGGGGAACAATCTCGACCTCAGGTGATTCGGGGGCTTTGCCTGCATCTTTCTTCGGAGTCTCCTCACCACGAGGTAGGGTCTCCGGTTCGGAGGGCTTGACGGCTTCAATTGGCTTTCTGACTCGGGTCACCTGAGCCAATTCTTCGCCCTCGTTTTCTTTTTTATCATTCAGTAGATGGGCTGAGCCCACGTGCACGAGAATGATCTTCCTCCTTTGCCTTCGAGTAGGGGAACTCTTATCTTGGGGGTCTTCGGGTTTTAAAGCCCTTGTTCTCTTGTTATCTTTCCTTGATTTTGGAATCGAGGACTCAGTCGCTTCTCTGGACGGGGCCGGCCTCATTTCAGAGACATCCCCTGTGCCTGCATGAATGAAAATTAGGCATAAGTAAAATAGCATCTCCGATAAAAGGGAAAGCATCAAAAACTTGGGAGAAGAACTAACTGTGGTGTTTGGCCTCCTATTTGTCCTTCAACAAGTCACGCCATTTGCGCTCGTCATACGAGGAGGTCGCAGCTAATTTTTGGACCCAGTCTTCAAAGTCGGGGATCGCATGGGGCATCCAAGCAACCGTTGTAAAAAAGGTAAAGTCATCACACAATGCCAAAACAGTAATATAAGAGGATATTGGGAAAAGGACTTCACTTACGATTGGAGTTTAATTTCTTTGGGAACGGTATTTTTCCCTCGGGGATGACGTCCGAGGTCCTCGCTCAGACAAACTGGCTCATTCAGCCTCGATCCTTATCCTCCTCATTGCTAACAAAGAAGGCTTTGCTTGATCGATATTGAAGCTTGATCAACCCTCGAAAAAGATGAGGCCGATGCAATCGTATGAGGTGATTGAGGGTGAACTCTAGTCCCTTGGCCTTGCTAGAGAAGTAGCGAAGCATAATCACTATACGCCAGAAAGAAGGGTGGATCTGGCCGAGGATGACTTGATATCTTTTGTAGAAGTTGATCACAATTGGATCGAGGGGACCCAGTGTGAAGGGGTAAGGTTAAACACTTAGGAATCCCTCTACATGAGTGGTAATGCCCTCCTCAGGGTCGGGGATCTGTACCATGACCACGTCCCCCCAGCCACAGTCTTTCTTCATGGCCTTGAGGTGCTTCTTCGTTATCGAGCTGATATACCGGGATACATGCTCATATCGGCCAAGGATTGCGGAGGGATTTTCAACATTAAAGTCCTTCTTTATAATGCAGAGGCTGGGAATAATCTTGTGAAGGGACGGTGCCACAAGTCTAGCCGTCCGAGAAGAGGAGGAAGAAGCTTTCTCCTTCTGGGAAACTGTTTTGAAAGTTTCGTCATTGATTCGAGTTAGAAGAAGTGGAGATAGGCGGAGACTGGTATTTTCTACCACGAAAAAGAACGGGAGTAACGGGTAATAAGAGAGAAGAGATGAAGAGAGGGAGATATAAAAGAAGTTTAGAATGGTTTGAATATTGAAGTAAAGTTGTTTCCGAAATTAAACCTTGTATTTATAGGCAAACAACGACGATTCAACGGCCCTAATGGCTGACCACCACTGGTGAAGCATTTAATATTTTGGGAAAGCGAACCGACGGGATATTTCAGTCACTTCGAGTGCCTATGTCATGGGAATGACATCATTATCAAGGACTCCGAAAAATCGATGCACATGTCATTTCTTATCATTTCATTCTAAGAAACGCGGGGACTATCTTTATACATCAAAATCATGTGTCCCCAATTTTATAGGCTCGAGGTGTCATGTCGGGAACAAGTTCAATATGGACCGAGCTCGAGCCCGAAGGCAGAATACGAAGCTCGAAGATCAGAATGCTCGATGAATACCGGGGCCGAATATGATCAACCTCGAGATAATACCGTTATAGTTTTATAACAGAAAGAGTGGAATTCCCTCGGTGATCCTAAGATCTCGGCGTAAATTCCGGAATAGATTTGTATGAGTTAGTGCGGATTTGTACTAGGCGGTTAGACAGTTGTCCCAATAAGATTCCTTGTTGAAAATAGAAATGTACCTTTATTTAGGGTTCCCTTACTATATAAAAGGGACACCAATAGTTTATAACGCATCATCAATCATCGGCAAAAGAATATACTCTCTTACTTCCTTGCTCATTACTCATCAGTATTGTCTCTTAACTTTATTGTCTTTACTTTACTTTTCTTGTTGACCAACCTCGAGGCCATCATAACTCGAGGTCAAGACTTGCTTAAGCACTAATTTGATCCAACTTACTTCTTTAATTTATATGCTTTATTTCTTGGTTATTAATTAGTATTGAATTAAATCACGTTGTAGACAATAAATTGCGTCAAAAAAATAAAATCAAGACCGAAAATATTGCAACAATTGTAATATTTTATTTCAAATATTTGAGTGTCACAATCTCTATGAATCCTCTGATTCTACTTTTCAACAGTAAATAAAATAGCCTTCGAGCTTGATCTTGAACTTTATTTTATTTTAATCCAAGTGCTTGAGGCCTGGTCTTAATCTTGACGTATTTTTAATCCAAGGGCATGCAGCTTGTTCTTGAATCTTCGTCTTGATCTTTAATCCTTATAACACTTGAATGCTTGTAGCTTTTAGAGAAATCTGCAGCATTTGATCCATGAGCTCTCTCTTACTTCTTGTTATATCTTCTGGTCTAAAGGTTATGAAGACCTCTATTTATAGTTGTGGAAGGGGGGAGTTATGATAAGAACAAACTCTTTCCGTCCAATCAAATTGGAGTGTGACATGACAGCATTGGTTGGCCAAAACATGTCACTTGCACACGCGGCGCGATTTCATTGGCATTTTAGTATGACTTGGCATACCTTGTCATTTTGACACGTGGCATGATCACATTGGCTCTTCTGTTTGACTTGACGTGCCAAGTCATTTGACACATGGTACCAAATTAGGCCTCTAGGAAGATGGCATCTTGGGCTTAATGAAGTTGGCTCATCACTTTAACCCAATTAAATGGGCTAGCCCAATGGATTAAGACTTTTTTATTTAATCCATATATATTGGATTATATAATCAATTCATTATATTAGCCCATAATATTTATTTGAACTAATATATCTTGAATTTAAAATGTAGTCCAAATTATTTTGTGGAATTAATTTTAATTAAATTTATATGCCTACACACGTATCTTTAAAACTACAAACAAGTTTAATTGTTATTCGTATTTCGAGGTAAGCAAACTTGTAGATGGACTTTTTTTTTTACTTTTGTAAGTATATTTTACGTTACATAAAATTGTAATTACACGCAATATATGTCTTTTTTATTTAAATTAGAAATTGCTAAACACTTTGACAATAATTCCCTCCCTTCTTGAAAAGACATAATTTTTATTTATATTTTGGATATTGTTTTGTTTTTCGTAAAAAAATTATTTTGATACTTTGACATAAAAGAAATATGGTTAATGAACATATTTCAAAGGATCAACTTAATAAATAGAATGTTGTTTTGCTATCTTTTGGTTATCATAAAGGAAGAGAAAGTTTTCAAAGGCACCTTTTTTTTTTTCTTTTACCGTTTGATAAGTAGCAAAATTTTGAAGAAAAGTTTTTCATGACAAAATCAGATACCGATTCCTTCTTACGCAATTTTGAAGAATTAAAATTAAATACAAATTCCTAACTATTGGTTTAGTGTAAGATCTCTGTTTTAAAAGGCAGAATTGGGACTCGTCCGGGGCTCGCTCCGAGGCGGAGCACTCGAAAAACGCCACTGGGCTTATGTGTGGGGCTTAGTTCCGTGAGACTTACGCCTCGGCCACCGGGACTTACGCCCCGGATACGCCCAACGCTCAGGGTACTGGACTCCCCTAATAGAACTTTATGCAATTTTATGTAACTAACCTTGTAAATCCTCAAATTTTCTTAACAAATCGTTGACTATTCAAAGTTAATTTTTTCTTAATCATAAATCATTAAGTTTAGAGTATTTTAGGTCATAATTAAAATAAAAATTATTGTATCAACTAAAACTGCTATGATAGTAAATTTGAAATAAATCTTTCATTTCAAAAGTATTTATTTATTAACTTTTATTATGTCTTTACTATATAATAGTCCTTAAATTTTTATAATAATTTTTTAAAATATTATTTTTTTTGACGTTTACAAGATACAATACTTATTTAATTTAATATCTCAATATTAGATAGTAACTATTTACAAATAATTAGTTATCATGATATTATATGATGAATTATGTGCCAATTTATTAACTTGTTGAATCTTAAAAATAAATGATGCTGGAGAATCATATTTAAATTGTGAATTATATTTTTATATAAATTCTCTTTTAAATAGAAAGCATATTAAATAAAAGGAGTATTTTATGTGATATATCAACTTATAATATTGAAATTCTTTCAAGATTTATTACTCCTTAAGAGATACATATAAAATTTTATTTCGAATACATTACTTTTGATGTTTGAGTTGTAACGACATTGCAACTAATTTGCATATTATGATATATGTCATACTTTTCGTATTATTCATAGTCGAATTATAATTTATAAATATTTTTAATTGATTATTTATTATAATTTTGTGATTTTGATGTAATTTTTATAATTATTTTTTATTTTATACTATCTTAAAATTTTTAAAATTAGTAAAATTTAAAGATCCGTGGGACTTACGCCCCGTGTCTCAGGGCTTACACCTCGCCTCGTGAAAGGTAAAACGCCTCGCCTCACGCCCCCGCCTTTTAAAACATTGTGTAAGATACGGTTTTTCTTGGTAAAAGTTGTAGAAAAAGTCAAAGTTTTATATTTATAGCAAATTTCAAAAGTTCTAAAAATATTAGAACATCTTAAATAATTCAAATAAGATAATATTTAATAACCAAAATTTTAGTTTATTTCATATCAAATGACTATTTTGTCTAATGCAAACTCTATTTTAAAAGGATAAAAAAATCGAATGACATTTTACTAAGGGCCATCGTGCTTCTAATATAGTATAGATATAAAAGTTAATTTATCAAAATATCCATAAAAAATTAAAAGACATTTTTATTCCTCATTGATACACTACTCCTTTAATATTTGGCAGAATAGTAATGGACATATACTTGTGCCACATTATCATGCCGGTCTCCTAACTTAATATTTTGCCAATTGAACACTTACACTCATTCAAATTGTGTATAATAAACGCTTATAACAGGAGGCTGCTTTGCATGTAATACAATCTCCTACACGTAGGATGCCACATCATTCCAAGTGCCACATAGGAAAATAAACTATTGACTTTATCTTTATTTTATTACCTATTCCACCATCTCTTCTCCTTACCACCAACAACTCGACTGTCATCGCCGGAAAATTCCTCCAGCCACCGGAGAACACCGTTAAAAGTCTTGTAGTGTCCATTCAATGCTAAGGGTCTTGTAGTGTTCTAATGAACTAACTTTGCTGCTCATGACATATACGCACAAAAAGAGACAGGAAAAAGAAAAAGCAAGATATGTTTACAGTTGTTACAATCCCAGTCATTCCACTTCCCAGTCTGTGTCCTCTCGCTTTGTCACTTGTTCCCCCAAAAATTCCAAAAACGAAGTTGTATAAATGAAATAAAGTTGCTATATAAACTTCCATATATAAATTTCCAAATAAGAGAAAATTTAAACCCTCGTAAATTGAGAAATCATTGAAATTAGATAAATAAACTAATCATTTTAAATAATAAATTGCCAACGAACACCCACTAGATTTATCAATAAAAGCAACATTAATTGCTTAAATTTTGAAGACCACTTGATATAAACACTCTAATTGGCATTTCATCAAACATGTAATCGAAGTAGAATAAAAGACATACATAGCGATTCAGCAAATCTCCAAAATCAAAGGGTAGAAGAATAAAAGAAAAAGGTCGCCTCTGGGGAAGAATGGAAGGGGGTACAGGTGGGTGGGATGG
>MU787095.1:139373-195125 GCA_026770625.1 Nicotiana glauca
TTCTTCTCTCCAAGCCCTAACCCATTCTTCACACACACACACACTTTTCTACAAGAACCCATCTTCCATCAATCTCAATTTTTTCAAGCCCAGGTATGTCAAGCTTCTCCTATCCCTTATTGTGATTCTCTATTTTGCAATTTTTCATGTTTGAACTGTGTAGTATTTATAATTAGATTTTATTTTTGGTTTTGTTTTCTACTTTTTAGTGGGTTATGTGAAAAATATTATGGAGGAGAGTACGGTTCTGTTGTGTATAGTTAATTGTGGTGGGGTGGAATGGTGAAGTGAGAATGGTTGATTTGGGGGAAGAGTTTATGCTTCCATAGGGCTAGGTGTGTTAGATTAGAGACCATACTCACAAGGTGTTTGTGAAATTGCCCCAATGGAGTTGTAATGACTAATGTGACCATGGTGGTGGTGAAGTCTAAGTAACCACCCAGGGTTCACACAACTCTAACCCACACTAATAGGAGCCTCTATTTTTGGTAGGTACAATGCATCAATCCAAGAAGAGACGTACCACAGGGTCCTCTGCTAGTGGATCTGGCGGTTCTTCTAAAGACTCGGGGTCAAGCTAGTGCGGAACAGTTTGACCACACTAGGTTTGTTTCTAAAGCAGCTCAGGACATGTTTAACGCCAAGGCATCTAAGAAATTATTACCTGAAGTACACATTGACCAGCAAGCCTTGCAAGCAGAATGCCCCAGTATCTTTGACGAGTTAATGAGGTGTCAACTGGATATCTTTTTTAATGAACCGGAGGAGGTAAATGTTCTGATGGTAAGAGAGTTTTATGCAAACTTCCCAGAGCATGTTGATTAGGTGATCACAGTATGAAACACCCGGGTGAATGCGTCCCTTGAGGCCATCCGCCGAGTGTACCGGTTACCAGTATTTACTAGGGAGATAGATTATTACCAGGCTACTCACTGCCCAACTATCTCATGGGCACCGATTCTTGAAGCAATATGTGTGGTTGGCAGGGAGCCAATATGAATAAAGCACTGAATTACACTGAACTCCCAGTTTCTCAATTGGGAAGCTAAGTGTTGGCTCGCAATCATCAATAGCCTTTGCTGCCCTTCATCAACACTACCGATGTCAATGGACTAAGAGCAATGGCTATCTACTATTTTATAACCCACCATGATTTTTATGTGGCCAAGCTCCTTCATGATGAGATGTTCATTCGCTCCCCATAAGTATTTAAAGGGTTTTACTTCCCTTCACTGGTTACCAATTTGTGCCATGCTGCACGAGTTCCGAAAAATCCCATAGTAGACGGGAAGTTGCAATTGAAAGCCCCATTACGGACTAGCAAAATCACAGTTGGGAGAGAATCGGTAGTGGTGGTTGATGATGATGCTAATGCTGATGAGGTTGATGAGGACACTGCCTCCCCACCACAGATGAACGCTAATGAGGCGGGCCCACACATGCCCGCCGAAGTACCCGTATGATAGCCCTGGAGCAATAAATGGCAGGCCCCTGCACTTCGGTCATTGACCCGGGTACTAGAGTTGACAATTTGACTACTCAACATGCTAGGTTAGAGAAAAAGATCATGGGTTGGCTTCAGGCACTAGGACTAGCATGTCACCTCGATCCTAGCACCGTCTCTGATCAGGATTGAGCACCAGGGAAGTCCCTTTACCTTACTCTGCTTTATATTCTTTGACATGGGACATGCCAAAACTTTAAGTATACGGTGGGGGATGGTGGTTGTTGTATAATTGTATAATTTTGTATGGTGTTATTTTTGTTTGGTATTGTTGGTTTATGTTAGTTAACTTTGACTTGGCCCGAAGACGGACACCTCTAGACGGGTCTCTTGAGGGATTTAAGTCGAACAAAAAAAATTCGTTTGTTAGGTAGTGTATCAACTCCCCATTAGTTTTTCTTTAAACCGCGGTTCTTTTTCAAGGGTTTATATTTGAACCGGGTGTAGTTAGTTTTTTTCTTTTTAGTTTAGGAAGTCTTGGGCGAGAAACAAAAAGGGAAAAAGGGACCCTTAACTCTATGACACCTTGAATAAAGATTGCTTTAGTGTGATACTTAGGCTTTTTAGTTTACTCAAAGAAGGCCTTAAATTGTGTGTTCCTGAATGGTTTAAGTACTTAGAACAGATTGTATGATGATCCTAACTGAATTGAGTCATGTGCCATGTGTAAGTGAGGCTTTCTGCATTCTGTGTTAACATTCAATGCCTAGAACTTGCCTTGTATGTGTACAAAGCAAAATGGTAGCCTCGTTTGGTCTGGAAAGTGATATAGGCATTTCTTTGCTTAACCTTTCTATGTATGCTTGTTCCCACCTAATTATATACACCCTAGTCAACCTCGTTAAGCTTGTAAGCCTATTTTCCTTGGCAACCACATTACAAGCCTAACCCGAGTTTAAATAGCCTATCTTGTTGAACTCTATCACCTCTTAGAAGAACTTAAAGTATAATGGATATGGAAAAATATAAGTGTGGGGTGGTTGGTTGGGCTGTTAAGTGGAATTAAGGGAACATGAAAAGAAAAAGGTGCACTGGTTGATAAACAATATTAGAAGCCACCAGAAAAAGAAAAAAAAAAGAGAAGAGAAGTCTCAAATTGGTGGTAGCTATTAAAAAAAAGTTTGCTTAAAAAAAAGAGAAAAAAGGGGTAACACAATAATGTAATGGTGGAATGAAGGTGTGACAAAAGTTAAGAGCTTAAAAGTACACAATGTAGTGGAGTGCGTAGAGAGGTGTAGTAACTATACCCATATATATCCTACTCGTCCCGCAACCAACACTACAACCAAATAAAGTCCTATTTGATTCTAGACCGAATGAGCTCGATTAGTTGAGTATTACACTATGGGCAAGCCTATGGTGTGTTATTTGTGGTATAAGAATTTGTTTTTGAGGGTGAATGAAATGTTGTATTCGAGTTCCTCAGTATGTGGTTTGTAAATGATAGAAGTCTCTTTTGTAGTGAGTAGGCACATAATTCATGAATGGAATGTAAGTCTGGACCTCTGACTGAGAGTAAGAGAGATGTTTAGGGGTATTGCGTGGCTAGAAAGGAGTCTACTCTTGAGGTGAGGAGGTTGCGCTGAATTAGCCGGTGATGATTAGGCCTATAGAGTGTGGTTGGTTGCTAGAGGACTAGTAACGGTTTAAGTGTGGGGTGTTGATAATAGGCTATATAGATTCCATTTACACTCTAGATGAACCATACTTTATTGTTGTTTTAAATGCAAAATGATAACAAAATACTCTAATTGGTGTTCTTTTGCTTTGCACGAACTAATTCAAGTTAGGAAGAGACTATGGAGTGTTTTGGAGTCAATAATGTGGATATAAGGCCAATCAAGAAGAACCCAAATGAAAAATAAGCAAGAAAGATGCAAAAGATGACTGGACTTGAGGCCACCGCGACCACGGTCGACTGCGACTGGAATGCGGTAGGCCAAACGAGTGAGGCAGAATAGATGCATTTCACCGCAGTCGCCCCGCGTTCTGCCGCAGCCACGGTTGACTATGTAATTGCCAGAAATTTAGGAACTTAAGTGTAAATCGGGAAAAACTTATCCTAACACTTTATAAACTCAACAAACTCGCCTAAGGAAAGGCTAAACTTGTTTTTAGACTGAATTGGAGGCAAGTGAGAAGATCAAGAAACCATTAGAGTTTTTCAATCTTCTTCTTGTTATCTTTATTTGCAAATTATGAATACTTTTGTGGTTTTATCTTGTTTTGCTTTGAGTAGCTAATTATTTAGTCTAGGGTTTTGATGGAACCTGTTGAGGATGAGCTTCTTGTTATGTTAATATAGTTTGTCTGGTTTAATCTCTATTTGTTCAACTATGTTCTTGTTGTAGTTAATTGATAGGATCCTCAATTAGTTGTGCCTATTTGGTATGTATTACTCGGGAGAGAGTGCATATTTAGATAGTTGTTGAATAATACTACTCCCAAAGTATATGAGGAATCAATAACTGTGGATTTAAAGGTGGGATTAGGGATAACGAAACCTTGGGTGCAATCTAAAGTGAGCTGTAATAAAAGCCAGCTAGTGTAACTCGGGAGAGTACGTCTAGTAAATTATCGTAATTACTCGGGAGAGATTTACAGTAGTAAAAGTGCTCATGATCGATAGAGACGATTAGGCAATTCTATGCAAAATATAACAGGAAGGGATTCATCAGTAGAAGAAATCACAACCTTAGATCCTTCTCTTATTTGTTTACAACTCAATCATAGTTAGCTTTTAGTTTACTTAACTTATTCAGTTATAGCTAGTAAATATACCGCCAATTGTTATTCAATGTATCTGGAAAGTTGATTACGAAGAATTTTGTGAGTCTAACAAGAGTAATTGGTAGGTTAATTCCCCGTGGATTCGACTCTGGGCTAAATACCCTAATTATATTTGCAACGACCGCTTGTCCTTTTTATAAGGCATAGTTGGGCGTGATCACCTTTAATGTGCCATCTTTCAATATTAAGCTCTGAAACGCTCCTAGGTCATCCAAAACCCAATCCGAACACACGACCAAGTCCAAAATCATCATACGAACCTATTGAGACCGTCAAATCTTGGTTATGAAGTTGTTTACTCAAAATATTGACTCAAGACAAACTTAGCCCTTTTTAGCCAATATTAAGGAACTAAGTGTTCTGGTTTCAACCCGAACCCTTTCAAACTCGAACTAACCATCCCCGTAATTCATAAAATATTAAAAACACATATGGAAAGTCTTATTTAGGGGGATGGGAATCTAGAAAGTAAAACGATTGGTGGGGTTGTTACAGAATGGTGATATCAATGTGCATCAGATTCATTCAAGTGATAATCTGGCTTTATTTGTTCACCAAATCCCTATCAACGTCAACCTTCAAAAAGCTAATGTACAAGATTGGGATGTGAAAGCTCAAGGATGTGAATTGATGCACTCATCAGGGGGAATAGGCATTGTACTCTTTTTTTCTTACAAGATTTTGTCCCACTGAGATTTCCTTGCAAGGTTTTAACGAGGCAACCAAAAGGTGTATGTCTAAACATCATACTCTTTTTTCCTTCACTAAAATTTTTTTCCAATAGATTTGTTTTAGTTAAGGTTATGAGGCACATTATTTGTTGAATAGACATTCAAGGAGGTGTTATAAATAGAATTGTATTTAATGTTAATGTCTATACTTTATAGAGATTCTAGGGTTTGTTACTGGATGACTAAGTCACTTTTTCCCTGGAGTTATATTTCTTTGTAATTCATCCCAAAATTAATAGAATTCTCTCCGTGTTTCTTTGCAATATTCTTTTTTTGTTTATTCTTTTATTTCATTTATGAAATTTTGACACAAATTATGGAGTAATAAAAAGTTTCAACCGAAAATCTCACAATTTGGGAAAAACTCTAGATCAATAAACCATCAAACGTACCCGCTAGAAGAAACCCTCAGAGCGCTCACCGGTCGTCGCTCTCCCGTCATCCAATGCTGTCGGCGGCTTCTCCGGTGAGCTCCTTTCCACCACTCTCTCTCTTTTTATGTGTCTCTGTGTGTGCGCGCGCGTGTGTGGGATTTAGTTGGTGTCATGGTGTTGTATGCCTGCGTGGTTATGGATTTAGGTTTATGGTGTATTTGATTCTACCTACTCGCAATTTATTAGTTGAAGTCGTGTAGTTACTTTTTCTTGCCATTTCCATTTTTTCGCACGGAAAATTGAATTTGGACGGTATCAGAAATAGTCATATTTCAACTTGTATTGCTGCCAACCCGTTAATTATTTGTTTCTGCAAATGATTTAGGTCAGACAGTACCAACTTTTTTCCTTTTGTTTTCTCTCTGTGGTTTTTTTTTTGTTCTGAATCTTCATATTTTTTTTCATTACAATTCTTTGCATTAAAATAAATTGTTAGCTAATATTTAGACTCTAAAGTCTTCATTTTTAAGCTGTTTTGGTTTCAGTTCAATTTTCATGTTTCCCTTGGAACTGTTTATTGACATTTGTAATTATTTGTATTAATAAATTTTTACGAATAACATAGAATCTGTATAAGTTAGGAAAATTGTCGCTGCGAATTAATACAACGAGCCCGAAATGGTGTTTGAGTCCGTCGTACTCTAAAAACGAGGGTTAGAACCTCGTATTCTGGTCGTCCTCTTCTAATTTACTACTAGTATAATAGTGAGCCCTTCATAATTTAACATAGGGGCGGGAGCCATGTTTTTTCTTCATCATCATTTTTCAATATTTTTTTTCTCCTTCCGTTTGGGTTAAAGAATACCATATTTTAATCCTATGTTTATAATTTATGGGGTGGGAAAAATCCAATGGTTTATTAATTATAACCTAAAATGACTCTTATTGTCACGACCCGGATTTTCTACCACCGGAAGTCGTGATGATGCTTATTAGTAGGAGCTAGGCAAGCCAACTCTTACTTATCTTTCCATTTTTACAAACTCTTATTTTAAAACATTTAACAATAATAATATGATTACAACAGAATAAATTAATTTAGCGGAAGACTTAGTAAATGTTACTAGATGCGATACAGAAATCCAAACATAAATCACTACCCAAGAACTGGTGTCACAATACTCACGAACTTCTAAGGATACTAAACACAACTGTTTGAAAGAAATATAAAACTGTTTGTCTCGAATACATGAGATAACAGACTAAAAATAAAGATAGAGGAGACGCCAGGCCTGCAGACGCCTTCAAAGCTACCTCGGTGTCTCGCTGATTGAAATGCTAACACTTGCACTACTGCTGCTGCTGTCCAAAACCTGTATATGTGCAAAAGATGCACAGAGTGTAGTATCAGCACAACCGACCCCATGTGCTGGTAAGTTTCTGGCCTATCCCGGCGAAGTAGTGACAAGGCTAGAACCAGACACTCACATAAACCTGTGCAGTTCAAAATATAAATATACAACAAGAATGACAGGAAGCAACGTTAAATATTTGGGAAGGGAAAACATGCTCTGGGGTGGCAACAAAATATAATAGCAGAAATAGAATGAAGGAATTAAAGCCACTTTCAAGTTCAACTCATCTTGTTGCAGGCGTTCAACCCGATCCCATTTCATTTCATATCTTGTGGTAGGCGTACCACCCGCTCCCATTTCACTTTTAACATAGTTCTCAATATATATAATTGGCAAGAGAAACAATAACTCGGTGCCAAGGCTCAACAATTAATTCTTTCGTAGAATTACATAAGAATTTCGAAATCTAATCCATTTAAGACCCACGGTCATGCTCGACCTTGTGGTAGGCGTACCACCGGCTCCCATTTCAATTAATATCTTGTGGTAGGCATACCACTCGCTCCCATTTCATTATCAACACAGTGCACAATATGTCACCGACAACTATGGCCAATAACAATAATCAATATAAGTTGTGGTAGGCGTACCACTCACTCCCATCTTCATTATAATCTGTGGTAGGCGTATCATTCGCTCCCATTTCAATATAATCTACTCGCTCCCATTTCAATATAATCTGTGGTAGGCGTACCACTCGCTCCCATTTTCATTACATATCCTGTTGTAGGCGTACCACCCGCTCCCATTTCACTTTTAACATAGTTCTCAATATATATAATTGGCAAGAGAAACAATAACTCGGTGCTAAGGCTCAACAATTAATTCTTTCATAGAATCACATAAGAATTTCGAAATCTAATCCATTTAAGACCCACGGTCATGCTCGACCCCCAACGTATAGATACTCGTCACCATGCCTATACGTCGGACACAACACATAACAAATAGCAATTACACTCAACTCCTATTCCCTCAAGTTAGGATAGATCAAACACTTACCCCGAAGGTTTACGGTCAACTCAATCCTTAAGCAATGCCTTTCCTTTCAAATTTGGCTCCAATTCAATCGTATCTATACACAATTGATTTAATATCATCAATAATACTTAACAAACTAATCCAGATGGCTAAATATATTTTCTAAAACATTCTGTCCAAAAATCTAAAAATCGACCCCGGACCCACGTGGTCAAAACACGAGGTTCGAACCAAATTCCGATCACCCATTCACTCCCGAGCCCGAATATATAATTTGTTCTCAAGTTCGACCCCAAAATGAGGTCTAAATGACCAAATCTTTGAAAACCCTAACTCTACCCAATTCTCCAATTTTCTACCTATTTTCACATGTTTAGGCCTAAGAATTTGATTGATGTTGATGAAAAATGAGGAAGACGAGTTAAACAATACTTACCCCATGAACTTTGGTGAAGAAATGCTCCAAAGATCGCCCCAAAAGCTGTGGAGAAGAGAGGTTTTTGAGAAATGGGATAAAATCTCGTTTCTGTTATGTTTTGGGTCTTAAATCACTGGGCAGAAATTTGCCCTTCGCGTTCGCGACACCCCGGTCGCGTTCGCGATGAAGAAAGGCGGGTAGGCATCGTGTTCGCGAAGGGACAATGCGAACGCGAAGAAGAAAAATTTTGGGGACTTCACGTTTGCCCTTCGCGTTCGCGTGAACAGGGTCGCGTTCGCGTGGTCTTAATCGCGAATGCGTAGAAGAAGGGGTTGGGGTCTGGGACTGGCTTGTACGCGAACGCGTTGAAGGGGAAGCCTGGGCATCGCGAACGCGTGGACTTGTCCGTGAACGCGAAGAAGGGAGGCAACTGAAGCTACGCGAACGCGTGGCCTGGACGCGAACGCGAAGAAGAAGTTTGCTGTGTAAAAATTGCAGAAAATCTGCCAACTTTCCTAAGTTCAAAACACCCCGAACCACCTCCAAAACTCACCCGAGCCCTCGGGGCTCCAAACCAAATATGCACGCTGACTCAAAAATATCATACGAACTTGCTCGAGCGATCAAATCGCCAAAATAATATCAAAATCAATGAATTGAGCCTTAAAATCCAAGAAACCTTTCAAATTTTATAAACTTCCAAATTTTTCAATTTAAGGCCGAAACACGTCAAACGACGTTCGTTTTTAACCAAACTTTACAGGAAGCGCTTAAACCACATATATGACCTGTACCGGGCGTCGGAACCAAAATATTTTTAATGTTTAATATGTTATGCTTACTAACCCCAAAAGAAAGAAGACAATCCAATAACTTTGGTAATTAAGGCAAATTTAAAATAATAGAAGCTTGAACATTGAAATTGGTAGTAGTAGTGGTAGTTTGTTCTCGTTTAGTGCATGTCTGAAATTAGCCATGTTAGGCTAAAATATTAAGTAGCACCCCTAAAATCGGCTAGCTGCTGCAAATCCTACTCTCATTTATCCCTATCTCATAGTACAAAACCCTAAATCCAGGTGAAATATGAAATCTTCCTACTGTTGGTTAACAGTACTTCAACTCTCTCAATCATAACTCGAGCCCGATGTTTTTTGTTTAATTAATAAAAACATTTTCTACATTTGTAGAGATTCTTGTGGTGCTCCACTGATGTTTATCTTTGGAGTTTTGCTTTCCCAATTTTCAGATAGGTAAGGGAAAATGGTGGAATTGAAGGAGAGCAAGTTTGATTTTTGATTTTTAACTAGGAGAAGGACATCTCTTCTCTCTTTCGCTTTCATCGTAAGGCTTCTCCTTTCTTATTTCAATTCTCTCATATGTTTTCTCAGCTGCATACATGTGCTTTCCCTTTTCCCGATTAGTTATATTTTTTTGCAAATCTGTTGTATTCCTATTGAATTGTCTAAATTCATTTGTTTATTTTGTTTCTCTTAGATGATTAACTTGAATAATTGACCGTCCTCTTAAAAATTTGAGTGATTCGATTGAATGATAAGTATTGTTATTCTTATCCCTTTTTACTATATACTGTAAAATTAATGTTTTCAGCTTGTTTGAAATTTCATATTTCGCTGATTGTCTTATATTTCTTGTTGATTCTCTTAAGCACCCTGCTTCTGCTTCCAGTTTCACACGCAGACATTCGCAGATATATGAGAGCATGTGCTAGTTCGTAGTAATAGTTATATTAGTTTTCTAGTTTTATTGGGTATTTAAAGAGGGTTAAATCTTAAAAAGTATTTAGAATTGAAATTTAGAGCTCGTTTGGCTTAGCTGATTTAGAATAGTTCATACGCATTAGGTGCTGAAGCTGATTTAAAAAATAAGCACTTACCTGTTTGGATAAAAGTGCTGAAATAATAATAAGCCGCTGAAGAGAGTTTTGTTTTATAAAGAAGCATTTTAGGGGTAGAATAGTAAATAGTTTGGTCAAACTTAAAAGTGTTTATAAGCTAAAATTTGATAAGTTGGGGGTAAGGGTGTACATGGACCGGGTTGGTTCGGTTTTTACCAAAACCAAATCAAACCAACTATATCGGTTTGAATTGATTCGGTTTTGTCGGGTTTTTCGGGTTTTCGGATTTTTTTGTTACATGAATATTGTTTCAATCTTACTTTCTTAAAATTATAGATAAAGTTTTGATAATTGAATATATGTTTAGTAATTATGGAAACAATTGACAAACATATGATTTATTAAAATATTCTAAAGGAAGAATTTTTTTAGTAACACATAATAGTTATTTTCTTAGTCGTCTAACAATATTTTTTCGTTAATTTACGCTTTCAGATACATGAGAGGATCCCAAATATTTTTACATTTTCTAAAGAAAAACCACTATAAACTCTTAAAAATATAAATAAAATTTATATATTTATATGTCGGTTTGGTTTGGGTTTTTTTACTCAATACCAAACCAAGTCAAATCAAACCTAGTCGGGTTTTTTAATCGGTTTGGTTTGGTTTTCCGGTTTGGTGCGGTTTTCCGGTTCGGTTTGAACACCCCTAGTTGGGGGAAAATAACTTATGGTTTTTGGCTTAATTTTTGCTTGTAAGCACTTAACTTATATGCACTTTTAATTTTATCAAACGCATAGATAAGCCAAAAAGTACTTATAAGCTAGTTTGACCGGCTTATAAGATTAGCCAAACACCCTCTTAAATTTGCTTTGTACTTTTTAATTATACTAGTTTCTAAACACGTGCGCTACATGTGTATTCCATGTTGATCATTACAAAATTTTTTAAAACGACATACATATTATTAACACATGTTTGTGATGATTAATACTAAATCTGAAGGAAAAAATACAAGCTTACAATGACGAATGGTGATATACTATTAAACCCAAAATGATTAGATCTTTCGGCTCATTCACAGACTTAAAATCAAATATGATGTTCTATGAACCCTATCATAGACTTTAAAGTTGCTAAACTGCTTTACCTCTTTATTTTAGATCTACTAATGCAGATACATATGACATATCGATCCGCTTTTAACTTCTTAACAATATAATTCCATATGCAATGTTGCAACCGAACAAAAACTTAAGAATAAAACATCATAACTTGTAACGTGAAAATTAGACCTGCCACTTAAAATTAGGAAGATTCATGGGAATCAATTTTTATTATGCAACGAGATTGATTAATAAAGAATAATAAAAGCAGCAAAAATTGATCTAACAAAGAAATACAACACGACATTTAACTAAAATATTTAAAAGTAAACGACGAAACAAAAACAAAAGAAAAGGCTCAAACTAACCTGAAGTCATAAATAAAGATCAAGTATTTTGTCAATTCAAATATAACAATTTCAATTTTCTTAATGAAAACAATAGTTCAGCCATTGTCTTACCGATCAGAATTTATATATATAAAGATACATAAAGAGAAAAATATTACTCGATTATGTTTGCCAAAACCTTTTTCTTGTGATGTTCTTTTCCAAATTATGTTGTGTTCGGCATCTGAAGCCAGAATATTAGAACGGAGAGGCAATTGTTGATGGACATTCTATAAATGAAAGCTGAAGAAGACAAACCAAAATGCAGAATTTTAGAGAAGGAAAGAAAGTTTTTGGGGGAGAATACAAGAATAACTCCAAAGCTAAGCTCTGGCAACCCAAAAGATGAACGAGTCTTGAAAATTTCAGGGAATGAAAGTAAAATAATGGGTGTAATTGCAAGAAGGTTGAAAATATTTAATGTGTCTGTATGTTAGAAACCTTTAATTCCTTAAATTTATAAGTAAACAGTTTTTTTTCTTCCTGATAAAGTCTTCTAAAAATAAACCTAAACACGGGATAATAATAAGACATAACGTGTAAACATTACTAATTCCTAGACGTTACACTTATCGAAAAGTCTCTTGGGTGGCAATAAATTTGCTGATTGATTTTCCTATTAAAGATACATTATTTTTGTTTTATCTAATGTTATTTATTTCAAATGATTTTACATTTTTGGTATGTTAATACTAAGGAAATAATGCATGCTGAAAGGCCAAAGAAGTCAATCAATTTTATATAAGGGTTTTTTTCGTGTTTCAATCTTACTCTTTGGACTTCATGCTTATAATATAGTATGATGATTATGGTCTTTGAGAAGGCTCGAACTTGGAAAGAATATAATTTGAAATCTTGTGTTTAAATTTCTCTTGCTTACCAATATTAGTGTTTGGGAATTGTGGAAATATTGTGTTTTCCGATGGAGGGAATAGCAGGGAATGCTTTTGAGGTTTACTTGTGTGGATGTTTCTCTTAAAATTTGCTTAGTATCCTATTTGGATGTAAATTTAAGATTTTGCGTTTATTGATTCATGAATTACCCCAAAGAGGGAGCTCAACCATCAGAATTTAAACATAATAAGATGAAATATTGTGCAGCTTTTTTTTTTTCCTTCTGTTTTTCATGGGCAGAGAAGTATAATTACTGGGTGCAACTGCCTTAATTTTAATAAATTATATGCAGGGGTAAAGGTCATCATTAGCCTAATGTGTCCAATTTTTTGACGAACTTAAACCTAAATGAACTGAACTGCCTTGTAAGTGCCCTTCCCTGAGGAGGATTGCTATTTTATTCCCTGAAAACACAGATATATTCCTAATGGGTATCAAGTTTTTGTTAGTGTTCTGTATCTTTCTTCTCGTATGGACTTATTATCATGTTATAGGGCTGATTATTGCAATGACAATTTATGAATAGTAGTAGTTTGTATCTTTCATGTGTCTGCTGAAAGCATCCGAATAAAAGGTCATTAATCAAGTAAAGTGATTTTTGATCGCATAACAGGTCTTTGGAAGTGTTACATTAGAATTCTCATATTCACACTCTAACAATTCATTTTTTCTTCAAGTCCTTGACCAACATACATATTTCAAACATACTCGGTCTGCTTCATTTCAAGCAGCTTGAGAGGAATGGCTGCATCAGCAAAGACACTAGCTCATGACAAGCCTAACCCAGCTGAAGACTGGACAGTCGTATTGCCTCGTCGTGGGAAACAGAAAAGGAAATTGCATAAAGTTATCATCCACGAACGGAAAAAGCAAGAGGAAGTGTGGACTCCGGCAGATATTGAGACCAATTCAGAGAGAGAATCTAAATTGATGCAGAAGATGCAAAACTGCATAAAGAAACTTGAGAGCTCCTCCTTCTGGTTGACATTTTCGGATCAGTTACAAACCCCTGAAATACTTGATCAGTTTCTAAAAGCTGTGTGCTCAGAAGGAAAGATGCCGATGGTAATATATGGAATTGGTAGCATAGAATCGTATGAACCTCCTAGATTACAGCTTAGTCTTGCAATCTTAATGAAAAGAATGTTTAATTGGATTGGAGAGGTAGAGGTATTTGATCCAGTGATCTCTCTGGCAGAATCTAAGGTACTGGTAGCTCTTGGCTGTTCTGTCCTAACAGTAAATGAACAGGGTCGACGACAAGCTTTAAAACCTATGATCTTCTTCATGCCACATTGTGAAGCTGAACTGTATGACAATCTTCTGGAGGCAAATTGGAGGCCTGATCTATTGGATAATATTATATTGTTTGGAAACAGTTTTGAGGCATATGACCAACACTTGTCAGTGCGCAAAAACCTTACGTTTGCTGATTCTAGGAAGCATATCCTGGCAATCAGGCAGTTCGTAAAAGAGCATGCAATCGACTCTTCTTCAGATAATTTTTTCCGAGCATTCCATGGTTCAAGTTGGCATTTTTTCAATATTGATCCTCATACAGATTTATGTGATGCTAAACTATGAATATCAAATTTATATTAAAATGTAGGAAAATTCTCTTCTTCACCTTTTGTTTTCTGGAATTAAAGCCTGCTGTCAAGCTCTTAACATTTTCTTGGTTACGTCCGAGATGCTTATTCATTGATGCATGATAGTTCCTTTATGTGCATGCCTTCGAAGATGCCTCTTTTATCCCTCTATGCCTCTTTGACGGGTCCAAACGAGATATATTCAAGATTTTATAAAAAGCCTGGTGGTGTAAAGCATCTTATCTGCTTTATAACCCAGTAACTGCCTTTTTTCTGATGTTTCCAAAGCAGTGTCAGAATCTCAAACATGGAGGCTGGAGAGTTGATGCTGTGTCCCTGACCTCAGGCTTCTTTATGAATTCTGTCTGAATAAGAGGTAAGTGAAAGTGAACGTTAGCTTTTGCATCAAATGCTCTAAATGCTATCTTGATGAATTAAATTTTAGTATCGTGTTGATAATAAATGCTATAGTTGCTGTAATCAACAGATATGGCTGGGATAGATCAACTGTAGGTGGGATTTGATTATTTCAGTTCCATTTGAATTGTAACTTGACCTTCTATCTAACATGGATCTGTGATATTGTATTGATACTTGCTTTCGTACCTGGAGGTGTCATTTGCTTGTGCCTTAGCTTTACTTTATATTTGGTAGCTTTCCTCATATGTTGATTTATATCGTCGAAAGACCTGTCACATTGAGAAATGCATACAAGTGTCTCATGCTTCCCTAATTGAAGCAGATTTTAAGCTTCTTGTCTTTGATCTTTATAGCCCGTTTGGCCAAGCTGGAAAAATCAGCTTATTTTGAAAATTGCTTTTTTTTAGAAGTACTTTTCTGAGAAGTACTTTTGCAGAGAAGCAGTTTGTGTTTGGCTAATCAATTTGAGAAGCACTTTTGAGCAATAATTTGTGTTTGGCCAAGCTTTTCAAAAAGTGCTTTTAAGTGTCAAATTACAAATAAGGACATGAATAGATTTGCTTAGGAGTTAATATTATATAAGTAGATGATTGATCATAAAGATTTATTACCAAGATAACAATTAAGTTTTTAAATTTTATTTAAGTAAAATATGGAAAAATAATAATTAAAAAGTATTTTATTCTTTCAAGATGATTTAAATATATCAATAATTATTTAACAAATATATAAGTATTCACCCCAACAAAAATCACAAACAAACATTACTTATTCAAGTTCAATCAACAATTTCCCTTGCTGTTGAAGCGATTTGCTGTTGACATGAATGAGAAACCCTAAAATATTGTAAAATTGGAGAGAACCGTGACTTGCTGAAGAGAAGATCTTATTATATCCTAAATAATAGGCTTAAAGTAGTAAGGTTATTTTGGTATTTATAATATTTTACTAAGGATATTTTTGGAATAAAAAGAATGCAAAACTGCTTCTACTTCTGGGGAGAAACTACTTTTTTTTGCTTCTCCAAAACTGCTTCTGCTTCTAGCCAAAAATACTTTTTTCTCCTAAAAAAAGCTTGGGCAAAGACCTCAAGTTTTTTAAAAAAGCATTTTTTTGAAAAAAAAAAGCACTTTTGGCTCGTTGAGAAGTTTGGCCAAACAAGCTATTAGTCTTTACTTCATAATTCCAAAAAGCATACTTTTAAGGGAGTTGTTGAGTCTTCACCTTCTTTTCTTGTGTTGCTGTACTTTCCAATCCAACTTGAGAGATGTCAGCGTGCTTTTCTTCAATTATACTCATCTATAAATCCTCCAACTTTGTGCAACCCATAATGTTATTTAACTGCCAACAACAACAACAACCCGATGCACTAAGCTCCCTTTAGACGCGGGGTCCGGGGAAGGGCCAGAGCGCAAGGGTCTGTTGTACGTAGCCTTACCCTGCATTTCTACAAAAGGCTGTTTCCACGGCTCGAAGCCGTGACTAAGGATAGTTGGATGCTGGATGCTTGACGCACTGCTCCTTGTTGCTATTTGATTCAAGAGTAAACAGTTGGTTTGAGGAAATTTATTAAATCTTGAGTTGATCTTCCCTTTCTAAGGAGAAAATAACTAAAAGTCCAAAGTTGCAACTTGGTCAGTCGAGAACTTTTCATTCCTCATTGTCCTGTTGTTAAGCTGCAGCACCTACTTAATGTTCTTGCCTGGGTTTGTTGAATCAGAAAAAGAACTAGGGGTGGCTTTTATGGTACAGCTTTCTCTTCCATGTTTCTCCCCTCCATGTCTTATTTGGTTTATCCATATGGTATCAGGCATAGTGGAACCCACCTGATTAATTGAGATTTGCGATGAATAGGGCTAATTTAAGGGGAGGAGCGCTTCCTATTAGGAATTTTCACATTCACATGGCTAGAACCCGAAATCTTCGATTAAGAGTGATGACAGTATTACATCCATTCCACCAACGTCCCTCGCTCTTCCCTCCATATCTATTCTATTGTGGGCACAGTGGAAGGTAGAAGAGAATCTTGACTATTACTGTTCTATTCTTATATCCGAATTTTTTTTAGATTGCCAAGGTTGAGTGATAACAGTTTCTGTAAAATGAAGGAGACACGTGTGAATTTATTAATTTAGATATGTACTGGATATAACAAGTTTTTCGGTTTCTTCAACCGTAACTATTCTATGACCATCATTTTTATTATTGGAGTTTTATATGATGTCCACTAAGGGACAAGAAAAGTCAGAAATTTTTAATTATAGTATATCCAAAGTAAGGAATACACAAACTTGTAGAAAGATAAAATCTCAAATCAAATACTCTTTTCCATCCTGCACAACTTAATATGCGCAACGTACAAAAAAATCATTTTTGTACCAATAAATTAAATCATCCAAAAAAGAAAAATTCCTCTAACGCTGATAAAAGCTATTTTGCACCATTTTTGTAACAAACATTTTAGTATAGATATAACTTCGTCATAAAGCTATCCCACCACCCTACGCTACCCCTCTGTCACCGCCTCTCATCTTCAACATTTTTATCCGAAACTCCATTACCCCTTTTCTCCCACTATCTCTGTTCAAAATTTTATTTTGATCTTCACAATTTTTAATCTTCCTATCAACAATTTCTATCATATATTTATATCATTTTCAGAATTTATTGCTTTTATTCCACGCCTTTCTATCAATTCTCCTTAACATAAATTGATCTTTGGATCATTGGTAGATTGTTAAGAGGTAACCCCTGAATTTGTTACGTGAGAAAATCATAAAAAGTTCTCAAATTTAGTAATGGATCATCATCATCATCAAAGGAACAATGAATTTGAATACCAAGAAATCAACAAGGCAAAGGCATCATCAAAATTCAATAGATCAAAGACTATACACAGCCCCAGAAATCCAATTGAATTTCCTGAAAAGACCTTATATCTCTATCCTTCTCCTCCTTCTATTGAACGTAATGGCTCTATCAAGAAACTCCATTGCTCACCTTTAGGCTCAATGGTGGGAACATCTTTTAAAGGAAAAGTGAAAAAATTATGTTCAATTTTCGATTCTCGTAAGGATAACCACCGACCCTCAATTCCAAAACCACAAACCAAGCATTCAAAATCATTTAATTACAATTCTTGTACATTGCCTGGGACAGAAGATCGTGTGGTAATTTATTTCACAAGTATACGAGGAGTACGAAGAACATTTGAGGATTGTTATACGGTGAAAATGATCATAGGAAGTTATCGCGTTAAAGCTGATGAAAGAGATGTTTCTATGCATATCGCGTATCGGAAAGAATTACAGTGTGTTATGGGAGAGAAGAATAATGTAACTTTGCCACAAGTTTTTATAAAAGGGAAATATATCGGAGGAGCTGAAGTGATTAAGCAATTGAATGAAATTGGTGAATTGCCAAAGTTATTAAGAGGTATTCCTTTAAGGCCAATTGGATATATTTGTGAAGGTTGTGGGGATGTAAGGTTTTTGCCTTGCTCAAATTGTGATGGCAGCAGGAAATTTTTTGATGAAGATGAAGGACAAGTTAGAAGGTGTCAACTTTGTAATGAGAATGGATTGGTTCGATGCTCTCTTTGTTGTTCTTGATCGGTATAATTTGTATGTTGTATTTACATTTTTTGTATTAGCCTGTTGCCTTAATAGTTTAGGAGGCAAACGCGAATCCAGAATTTTAAATGAGCTGAGGTAAACTCTTTGGGTGAAGTTTAATAAGTATAAATAAACTTTTGAAATTATAGAGCTATATGAAAGTAGTACTCTGAGTGAAATGATATATGAAACTTTAGTGGTTTCTCATCTCTTGTTTATCAAAGAGGTTTTGATGTTCTTATGGTGTTCATGAGTTCAATTAGTTTAAAAGCAAATGATACTTTCAAGTTGTGTTTGGAAAGATCTTTTCTTTACATGCTATGCGTCAGTATTTGAAAAAATATAATTCAATATTTTTACATTAGGGAGGAAAAGGAAAGAAAAAGTATGAATTAGCCGAAAGAGCTACTTCTTCGAGCTGAGTGAGGTCATGCCCCTTACTTCTTATAATAAGAGAGCAAAAAAATGCTAGGCACACTCTTATTTTAAACCTTTTCGATCTCTCTTAGCTCCCTCACATAGTTTTCTTTATCTCAAGTGGTATTTAGCACTTTGTTTTTGCTCTCCCACATGAGAAAAATGGTATTCCAATTACATAGACTATCTACTCAAGGTTTATACGGGTACAAATATATATTGGAGGTATTATTTTCTTTTAAATCGTACGTGCTAACTGCTAAGTATCTATATTAAAGTTGTAATCATTATATTTAAGAAGATATTATTATTATTCAAGTGATATCGGGTTCTTCTCAATTTTCTTACGATCAAGAAATTAAAGTTTATTCTCTTCATCATTTGCACAGTGTCTTGTATCGTTAGAGCGACGAGATATTCCTTTTATATATTATCGTCATGGGGGGCACCCAATTTCATTTTGTAGGGGAATCTAATATATGGTGACTGACAACAAACATTACATTAGAATATATTAGGTCGAATATATTTAATTAGTTTTCGAGACTATGTTACTTGCCAAATAAAGGCGAACAGCTGCATTGCAAGCAAATAGAAACCCCCACCTGTGTCCTAAATATTAGAAAATTAATTAAATTGACTATTGTTCAGTATAAACACTATTTTAAAGGGTAAAAAAGACAATAATTTTTCGCTGAGAGCGTTTGTGCTTTTAATATAATACAGATCTTAATGCTAACCATAGAAAGAGGTTATATTGTCATTTTCATTTGTTTAGGTTTGTGCTAGCCTTATATAAACGACTTCCATGGAAGAATTAGTAAGCATATGAATAAGAAAACTTTGAAATAATTAGGTCCAAAACACCTATAATCAGATGAACATTATTGATTCAATTTCACTTTTAGCCGCTCAGCTGAAATTGTCACGACCCTAAAATCGATCCGGTTGTGATGACGCATATCGTGAAACTAGGCTAGCTGACACAATTTCCAAATTCAATCAGTATTCAATAAAAGTCATTTTTAAGCCATTAACTAATCAATAATCTCATAATGTAAGTCTAAATGAACAGTGGGGAATAAATACACAAGCCAGACATCGGGGTGTCACAAGTCACGAGCATCTACTAAGGTCTGGATACAACGAAGAGTCTGAAAATATACTAAAAACAATCTAAAGAGGATAAGAGGGAGAAAAACAGGGCTGCGAACGTCGAGCAGCTACCTTGCTAACTCCGATGACTCTGCCACTGAGCAATCAACACCCGCTACCGGGACAGAAATACCTGAATCTGCACACAAGGTGCAGGGAATAATATGAGTACACCAACTCAATAAGTAATAAAAGTAAATGAAAGTTGAGTAGTAAGAAAGCACGTAATCCACGTCATAATGCCACAACAAATACAGTACATTTTCAAAATAGTGTAGAAATCATTTATTTCGTAAATCAAATTCAGCTTCAGTGAAAAACCTTTTAAAAGCATCTTTCATTAGTTTCAAACGAGTGATAAAAATAGTGAGTAAAAATGATAGAAATGTAATAGCCCCTAGGGTAAATCATGTATCATAAACTGCCCATAGGGCATAATATCAAACAACAATAGCCCCTCAGGCTACCTCACAATCACTCGTAATCAGCCCCTCGGGCAAAATATGAATCAAGAACCGCCCTTCGGGCAACAATATGAAACAACAACAGCTCCTCGGGCTACATCACATCACTCACACTATGTACCCGCACTCATGGGGGTGTACAGGCTCCGGGATAGGCTCCTTACTGCCCAAACGCTATCACAAGCCATCTCGTGGCATAATCAAACAGGCCCTCAACCCCATAACAATCACAAGCCACTTCGTGGCATAATAAATCAGGCCCCCGGCCTCTCATATATCAAAATTCAGTACCACATGCTGCGGCGCGCAACCCGATCCAATGATATCCTCACAACACAGGCCTTCGGCCTCACTCAGTCAGATCTCACTCAAGCCCCTCGAGCTGATGGTAAAACAAGTACTCGGTTCAAAATATCATTTATGAAATCAAAAGAAGTGAATAAAACCGAGTTATGAAAATATTAAGAACGTAGCATAAGTGAGTGTAAATATCAAATCGAAAACGGTGAGGAAAACATTAGTAAAAATCACCTAAGGGTCCAAAATAGTTGGCACGAGGCCCAAATATGACATTTGTCCTAACACACGATAACGTTCCAAAACACAATGATATCAAATAATTTCCAATCAAATCGCGACTTAACGGTCATACGAGACGAACTAAATCACAATTCCCAACGGTGCACGACCCCACACTCGTCATCTAGCATGTGCGTCACTTCAAAGCATCACAACGATGTGAAATCCGGGGTCTCATACCCTCAGGACAATATTTACAATTATTACCTCAATCTGGTTCAAACTTTAGCCTGCAATGCCTTTGCCTCTCGACTCGGCCTCCGGATGCTCCAAATCTAACTAAAGACAGTATCATACCATCAAAATATACTAAGAGAACAAAGCACACTCGAAAATAACCAATTTACATAAAAAATCTCGAAATTGGCCAAACTGACCCCCGGGCTCACGTCTTAGAATCCGACAAAATTAACATCAATGGAATCCTTATCCTCCCACAAATTCATGCATACCAAATTTACAAAAATCCAACCACAATTGACTCCTCAAATCCCTAATTTTAGGTCTCCAATTACAAGCCCTAGTTTTCTTCAAGTTCAACCACTAATTTCCAATAATTACAAGCCTAATCCGTGAAATAACACCATAAAAACGAGTTTTATGTTTAAAAATCTTACCTCAACGAAGATCCCTTGAATTCCCTCTTCAAAATCTCCCAAAATCGATTTAAAAATGGTGAAGAAAGGCTGAAAATCGCGAAACCCATAGTTTATATGTTCTGCCCCCAGCTAAACCACATCTGCGGTCGAAACCCATGCACCTGCAGTCCCAGGTGCGCATTTTCGCAAATCACTTAAGCTCTCAAGACCGCACCTACGATCAAATCGCGCACCTGCGCTATCGCGGGTGAGCCCCAAACTCCACATCTATGGTTTCTGCCAATTTCGCCTATGGCCGCATCTGCGGTGCTCCATCTGCTTCTGGGGGCCCGCACCTACGGTCCCCAAGTCGCAGGTGCAGTTATAACAGGAACTTAGAACTTCAGCTGCATATTCCAATTCAAAACCTCCCATCAACCATCCATAATCACCCCGAGGCCCCCGGGACCTCAACCAAAAGCACGAGCAAGTCATCTACCACCTTCCAAACTTGTACCAATCTTCAAAACACCTAAAATAACATCGAAAACATCAAATTAACCACGAATTCAAGCCTAAGAACTCTAAAAACTTCCGAATTCCATTTTTGATCAAAAAGTCTATCAAACCTCGTCCGAATGACCTGAAATTTTACACACACATCACAAATGACACAACGGACGTACTGCAACTTCTAGAATTCCATTCCGACCCCTATATCAAAATTTTCACTATCAACCATAAAATGCCAAAATTTCAAGCCTAAATCTACCACGGACCTCCAAATCACATTCCGGACGCGCTCCCATGTCCAAAATCACCTAATGGAGCTAACTAAATCATAAAAATACAAATTTGAGATCAAATACTACAAAGTCAAAACTTGGTCAAACCTTTCAAATTTAAAACTTCCAAAAGAGAATTGTTTTTCCAAATCTATTTTGATTATCTTGAAAACCAAAATTGACGATTTACATGAGTCATCATACATCATATGGGGCTAGTCATGCCCGAGAACTGGCGAGTGAAATGCAAAATCTCAAAATGACTAATCAGGTCGTTGCATCCTCCCCCACTTAAACATATGTTCGTCCTCGAACGTGCCCAGAGTTGTTCCAAAAACCATCAAATCGCTGTATAACCTTACCATGCACATAACCAGGGGGTGATCCCACGTCACCCTATCTCATATAGGTCCGATAACACAATGTTACTGAAATTTCATAATCCAACCTAGCCCATAAATCTTAGAACCACATTTCCATTTCTAAAATCATGTATAAGATCAGAATCTCACATCTATACTTTGAATAAGTCCGAACAAGCTATAACAAACCATACCTACAGCCTCAGATGCAATTACATGATATACCACATAGCTCAAACTCTCGTAGTGATAACTTCTAATCGCAGCAGTTGCTCAGAACAACGAAATATCGATAATAAACCTCTTATCAAATAAGGCCTCATTCCAACACTTCCATATACTACCAATGATAAACGAAACACATAGAAAATCATAACCATTCCTCAGATCAACCATTCGTGAAGCCACTTCTCCTTTGGCAAGGACAATAGCAAATTTCTAAGCCGAACATCGATATTATCCTTCCAACATGCTGAAATCGAATCCGTTTGTATTCATTCTAGATCCCAACGATCTCATCTAATCCAACACAACTACTTTGGTGACATGACACATCAACACCATCTAAAGCCACAACTTGTGCAATCCGCCCACCAATAAGCAATAATCCGAACGTACTCAAATCATGAAAAATGACTCAAATGAGAGAGATGTACCGCAAGCTCACTAGTACCACCACAACACAATGCTGAGAACCCATCACACGTTGTAGAACCAGAAAACACGAACCTAACCCGAAGGATCATACCTCCCATAACTTCGCTCCAATGCGCGACCTCATCCAAATACTGGGCTACATGAAACACTTCAAGTCACTATGCTCAAACCAACAACCACGCACAATTTTATGTCTAGAACCAAAATCAAATCATCATAACCACGGTGAAGCAATTGACATAACATCACACAAACCTAAAAGGACACAACTGCTACGCCATCCACTGATCAATACCCAATTCTCTTCCCGCTCGAATTCCACTATAAGAAACCAATAGAACCGTACCATATGTGCCTATAACCAATAACTCATAACGCCTCGCAACATGGAAAAGTAACTCATAGATCACCCAGAACACCAATAAGCTCAATAACAATCGAACCAACACATCCTTAACAATAGCAACTCGGAGTCAGCAAAGTCGACTTGATGCAAAACGCATATCCATATTGACCTACCAATGAACCCCTTGTTAAGGAGTTTCTGAAACCGCTCCTCCAACTTCTTTGACTCCGCTGGTGCCATACGATACAGTGCCCATCACCAAATCAATATCGAAATCAACAACCCTGTCTGGCGGCATGCCCAACTGCACGAAACACATCCGAAAAATCTCTCACCACCGAAACTGAGTCAATGGTAGGAGCCTCTGCACTGACATCCCTCACAAAGTCCAAACAAGAAAATAACCTTTTCCAACCATCCGATGGGTCTTCAAAAATGAAATCACTCTACTGGGAACATAAATTTGTCGAACCTCGCCACTCAATCCGTGGCTTCCACATCATAGCCAACGTCGCTGACTCAGTGTAATAGTCCAGAATAACACGACACGGAGACAACCAGTCCATACCCAATATTATCTCAAAATCCAACATACTAAGCAACAACGAATCCACTTGGGTCTCCAAACCCCCGATAGTCACCACACAAGGCTAACACACACGACCTACAATCATATCATAGCCTGTTTATGAGAACTCCCAGTCTCTTAATCCATATAGCACACGAATCACCATATCCGATCCCAATTCCACTGTCTGAATATATAACACACCTCTAATACCCAATCACTCCACGAGGGATACTCTTTAAATTCTTCTGTGCCACCAGCAAATTTGAATATCAGCAGTCGATCAAACTAGAGAGTGCCGGAATATCGATGATATATTGTTAACTCAATCACATTCCCCTTTCTGGAACGTATGCCCTCTTCAATCCCACACCAATTAGCAATATCATTGCCTAATTATCTAAACTGCCTATGCTGCGTAGGAACTCATGACCTTCTTTTCCGAACTGAATTGTGACCTTACGCATGCCAATCTCATTACTTCACAACATACCGCACATACTATGACATCCTATGATAAATGTGAGAACTTTATAATCCACTCCAAACCACAAGCAACTATGTACCCAACCAGCTAAGAACATTCCATTTGATCCCATCTAAAAGAAAATCACTTTTTATCATATTCTCCTCACGCCAATAGAAAATTATACATCTCTAACCGTGGTAGAAACCATCAAGAACTCTCCGAATCCTATTTGCCCAAAACCGAACCGTTAGGACTAAACTCCTCTAACTTAACCAAGCTACGTAGGTCACCAAAACCTAAGAGCATTGCCAAAACATACCTGTAGAACCTCATTACCTCATAAATACCCAAAGAACTATTGATCCGACCTACTACCAAACCGCCTATTTATCCAGCTCCTTCTGAATTGCATTCAAATTGATACTTCTCCTTGCCATGATACCGCAATCCTCAACCCAGACTCACCACATGATACCCAAGCATAAAAACACACCGTTTAAGGCCTATAAGCCGCTGAATACTCTCTCAAATATCTTCAAGAGCACCACATTCCAAATACTTACACTGAAGAGACTTCTTACGAAACTAAAGACATTACCTTCACCTTCCTGATACTGATATGGAATCTATAATGATATAGAAATAACACAAGTCTCGACACCCTCAAATGTAAACCTTAGTTTCTAGCCAAATACACATCCCGAAGATCTCCAATTACTACATGTAAATCTTGAATCTTCTAAAACCATTTTCGAAAGTCATCCACTCTACTCAATTTTCAATTAGACTGACCAAACGAACCGAATGACCTGCGCCCCATTAGTACAGTAACACCTAAGGAAGTAACCCATCCTTAATGCAACCAAATAAATTCCCGCTCCATGCACATTACATCCTTCACCAATAACAACTCAAGTCACTCCACAATTCTTATACACCCACAAGGCATAACATAACCTCTATCCAAAATTTCCTTTACTCGAGTCATCCTCGATTTCAACCATTGTAAGCCATAACTGATTCACTAGATGCCTCAATCGGGAATCAACATAGCATATAACCGTGTAATCAACTGATCAATAGCAGACTCCCCCACTTGGCTCAAAGCTATAGGTCAAAACACACAAAACTTACAATGCCCATACTCTGTTACTACCATAATACTATTGGGATATTTAACTAAATCCTTCATAAGCTCACGTAAACCAAACCAGCTAGTACTTCAAATCATTTGCAACTCTCGCATTCACCCTTGTAATAGTCAAGCTCACTCTCATACGCGATCCAAACTCAATCTACAACACATATAATTCACTGGTGAAAGAGGACTCCCAACCAATTACATAAGGATCACACAAATCTCAAAAACCCCGCAAGAGATAATCCACCTGCTTAGCCTCAAACTGATACTCTTCCATAATCATAACTATTACACAATCACTTAATCTTCCTGAGTTTGAACTCATATCACAACATGAAATCTACTTCACTTCCCAACTAGACAACATGAAAAGATCCTTCAACACGCCCACAACTCGGGCTATATATCAAATTATGATTGAAATCAAGCACCGGATAGTTCTTACTACACCTAAGCTAACCCTTCTCGTCTCCTTCAAATCATATGAACATATCTCGCCATCACATCATACTCATCACATAGCTATCCAGCCACACTTTCCTTAATAGGAACACTATCGAGCATATAAATCCAAAAACACGCGCTCACACAATCAATAGTTTAGGGCTCAAGATAGAGGCAAGGTCCGGCCTCAAGTCCTCCAGACTGGCCCAACATCAACACACAAAAATCATATCTCGCCCATCGATCATGGAATCACAAGCCGTCGATGCACTGCTGATATCGAGCACTCATGCGTGCATGCAAACACGTGGAAGGAATTTCAAGAGTTACATTTCAAGCTGAATCAAGGAATCACGATAAGAATTCAAGAATGTGGAATTTCCTAAAGGTTCTGTAGCCTACCGAGGATAAGTACAGACGTCTCCGTACCGATCCGTGAAACTCTACTAAACCTACTCATGACTCATGAGACTTATGTAACCTAGGCTATGATACCAACTTATCATGACCTAAAACTGACCCGGTCGTGATGGCGCCTATCGTGAAACTAGGCCAGCCAACAAAATTCCTAAATTCAGTCATTATTCAATAAAAGTAATTTTTAAGACATTAATTAATCAATAATCTCATAATGTAAGTCTAATTGAATGATACAAAATAAATACACAAGCCCGACATCGGGGTGTCACAAGTCACGAGCATCTACTAAAGTTTGGATACAACAAAGAGCCTGAAAATATACTAAAAACAATCTAAGGAGTATAAGAGGGAGAAAAATAGGGTTGCGAACGTTGGGCAGCTACCTTGCTAACTCCGATGACTTTGCCACTAAGCAATCAATACCCGCTACCGGGTCAAAAATACCTGAATCTGCACACAAGGTGCAGGGAGTAATGTGAGTACGCCAACTTAGTAAGTAATAAAAGTAAATGAAAGCTGAGCAGTAAGAAAAATGTAGCCCACGTCATAATGCCACAACAAATACAGTACATTTCCAAAAGAGTGCAGAAATTATTTATTTCGTAAATCAAATTCCGCTTCAGTGAAAAACCTTTTAAAAACATCTTTCAACAGTTTCAGACGAGTGATAAAAATAGTGAGTAAAAATGATAGAAACGTAACAGCCCATCAGGCAAATCATGTATCATAAACCACCCCTCGGGCATAATATATAAAAAAAATTAGCCCCTCGGGCTACCTCACAATCACTCGTAATCATCCCCTTAGGCATAACATGAATCAAGAACTGCCCCCTGGGAAACAATACGAAACAACAACAGCCCTTCGGGCTACATCACATCACTCACATTGGATACCTGCGCTCACTGGGGTTGTATAGACTCCGGGAGGGGCTCCATACAGCCCAGCACTATCACAAGCTATCTCATGGCATAATCAAATAGGCCCTCAGCCTCATAGCAATCACAAGCCACCTCGTGGCATAATAATTCAGGCCCTCGGCCTCTCATATATAACTAATCAATATCACATGTTGCGGCACACAGCCCGATCCCATGATATCCTCACAACACAGGCCTTCGGCCTCACTCAGCTATATCTCACTCAAGCCCCTCGGATTGATGGTAAAAAAAGTACTCGGCTCAAAATATCATTTATGAAATCAAAATGAGTGAATAAAACCGAGTTATGAAAACATTAAGAACGTAGCATAACTGAGTGTAAATATCAAACCGAAAACAATGAGGAAAACAGTAGTAAAAATCCCTTAAGGGTCCAAAATAGTTGGCACGAGGCCCAAATATGGCATTTAGCTCAACACATGATAATAAGTTCCAAAACACAATGATATCAAACAATTTCCAATCAAATACGCGGCTTAACAATCATACGAGATGAACTAAATCACAATCCCCAAGGGTGCACGACCCTACGCTTGTCATCTAGAGTGTCTGTCACCTCAAAGCAGCACAACGACGTGAAATTCAGGGTTCAATACCCTCAGGACAGTATTTACAATCATTACTTATCTCAATCCGGTGCAAACTCTAGCCCGCGATGCCATTGCCTCTCGGCTCGGCCTTCGGATGCTCCAAATCAAACTAAAAATAGTACCATACCATCAAAATATGCTAAGGAAATAAAGCCCACTCGAAAATAACCAATTTACATAAAAAATCTCGAAATTGGCCAAACCCGACCCCGGGCCCACGTCTTGGAATCCGACAAAATTAACATCAATGGAGTCCTTATCCTCCCACGAGTTCATGTATACCAAATTTACCAAAATCCAACCACAAATGACCTCTCAAATCTCTAATTTTAGGTCTCCAATTACAAGCCCTAGTTTTCTCCAAGTTCAACCACTACTTTCCATAAATTACAAGCCTAATCCGTGAAATAATACCGTAAAAACGAGTTTTATGTTAAAATTTTTTACCTCAACGAAGTTCTCTTGAATTCGCTCTTCAAAATCTCCCAAAAAGCTCCAAAATCAATTTAAAAATGGTGAAGAAAGGTTTAAAATCGTGAAGCCCATAGTTTATATGTTCTGCCCCCAGCTAAACCGCTTCTGCGGTCGAAACCCACACAGATGCGGACCCGCACCTGCGGTCCCAGGTGAGCATTTACGGAAATCACTAAAGCGCTTAAGACCGCACCTGCGATCAAATCTCCCACCTGTGCTATCCCGGGTTCTGCCCATTTTGCCTGTGTCCACATCTGCGGTTCTCCATCCGCTTATTTGGGCCCGCACCTGCAGTCCCTAAGCCGCATATGCGGTTGTGACAGGAACTTAGCACTTCAGCTGCATATTCCAACTCAAAACCTCCAGTTAATCATCTGAAATCACCCTGAGGCCTCCGAAACCTCAACCAAAAGCACGAGCAAGTCATATACCACCTTCCAAACTTGTACCAATATTCAAAATACCTAAAAAAACATCAAAACATCAAATTAACCATGGATTCAAGCCTAAGAAATCTAAAAACTTTTGAATTCCGCTTTTGATCAAAATGTCTATCAAACCTCGTCCGAATGACTTGAAATTTTGCACATACATCACAAATGACACAACGGACCTACTGCAACTTCCGAAATTCTATTACGACCCCTATATCAAAATATCCACTATCAACCGGAAAATGCCAAAATTCCAATTTTGCCAATTCAAGCCTAAATCTACCACAGACCTCCAAATCACATTCAGGATGCGCTCTCATGTCCAAAATCACCTAACAGAGCTATCCAAATCATAAAAATACAAATCCGAGATCGAATACTATGAAGTCAAAACTCGGTCAAACCTTTCAAATTTAAAGCTTCCAATGAGAATTGTTCTTCCAAATCTATTCCAATTATCTTGAAAACCAAAATAAACAAGTTACATGAGTCATAATACATCATACGGGGCCAACCATGCCCGAGAATTGGCGAGCAAAATGCAAAAGCTCAAAACGACCGATCGGGTCGTTACAGAAACTTTGACAATCTCTAACCCTCAAGTCTATTATGCAATTTGAAGCCAAATACTAACTATAATAGCTAGGCAAAGACTTAAAGGTAGGCACACCCTTTCCCTTTTACTACTTTTGTCCTTACCATCACAAGCCCTTCGTACCTCTTGTCCACTGCTTTAGCATTAAGCTCGTTGATCGAGCCTCTACCGCCGTCGATGGTGAATTCCACGGTGGTTAAAGCTATTTTTGTGTTTGGTTTAGTAGCCATTTCATTAAAACCAGATAAACACCTATAAATACTGTTAATATTTGATAAATTAAAATTCAAAGGACGTGGCTTTATGTAAATTTGATGTTTTTAAGGGGCCTTTTTGGGCTAGTATTATTGCATTTGTCTGATGTTATTTGGGGGGAAGTGCACGGTTTGCCACTAATAACACATGTATTTACTTTAAGCCACTGTTTAAAATGTCTTTAGTTTTTAACCACTACTTTAATAAACTTTACCTGCCCCAACGAAAACACCCTTCTACTCATAAAAGTTCTGGACCAAATGTCCTTAACTTTTGAACTTGGAACTCAAAGTTCAAGACCACCTGTCCTTAAGTTCTATGCTTGTAACTCTAAGTTAAGGACTTCTTGTCCTTAACGTTTGAACTTTTAAGTCAAAGTTCAGGACCTATTGTCCTTAACTTTTGAGCTTGTTAATCTAAGTTCAGGACCAAGTTGTGACGACCTGACCCACTGTCTCATGAGTTACCGCCCTGTTTTCCCCATTTTCTGCTTCTCTATGCTTCATTATCAGTGTCTTGAGCAATTGAGTTAGGTTGGATTGAATTTTGAAGGAAATGAGACACTTAGTCTCTTTAAGGAAGACTTAGTTTGGAAAAGTCAACCAGATGTTGACTTATATGTTAAAGGGCTCGGATGTAATTTCCGATGATTCGGTTGGCTTCGAGGGATGATCTGTGACTTAGGAGTGTGATCAGAAGCGGTTTTGGAGGTCCGGTGTAGAATTAGAGTTGAGTTGGCGAAGTTAGTATTTTGGCGAATTCCGGTTGATAGGTGAGATTTTGATCCGAGGGTCGGAATGGTATTTCGAGAGTTACTGTAACTTTGTTAGTTAATTTGGGATGTGTGTGTAAAATTTCAGGTCATTCGGAGGTGATTTGGTTGGGTTTTTTATCGAATGCGTGTTTCGGAAGTTTTTGAAGAACTTAGGCTTGAATTCGAGGAGAATTGATGGTTTTAGTGTTCTTTGAGGTGTTTTGATGATTGGAACAAGTTTGGAAGATGTTTAAGATGCGTGGGTGATTTTGGTTGAGGTCCCGGGGGCCTCGGGGTGATTTCGAATGGCTAAACGGGAAGTTTCGGACTTGTGCAACTCAAAATTTGCTGCTGCTTCTGGTATTTTCGCTTCTGCGGAATTGGGACCACATAATCGGAGTCGCATGTGCGAAGGGGAGACCGCATATGCGAGTTTTGGGCCTGGCAGCTATTTTCACAGAAGCGGACGAGGAGCCGCATTTGTGAAGTCGTAGATGCGAAATTTTAGTCGGGGAAGCGAGAGGGCTGAAGGAAGCCTGGTATCGCAAGTGCGGATTGGGGACCGCATCTGCGGATCGCAGATGCGACAAGTTGACCACAGATGCGGGACTAGGCTTTAAGTGAATTTCCGCAGATGCGGAGGATGCGACCGCAGAAGCAGATTTTTGGACTGTAGATATGGTTTTGCCTAGGGAGAAATATTTAAGTTCATCTTCGCAAATTTTGAAGGTTTCTCATTTCTAACTTCGGACTTGGATAATTGTGGCCGATTTTGAAGAGGGTTTTCGAGGAGCTTCGATACGGTATGGATTTTTGGACCTAAAACATGATTCTATGGTGCTATTACATGGATTAGGACTGAAAACTTAAGAAATTAGTGGACAAAAATAGTGGTTTAGGGCTTGAACTTAAGAAAGCAAAACAAATTGGGATTTGAGGGGTCATTTGGACTCCGATTTTGGTGTTCTTTATATGTATAGACTCGTCGCGAGATAAGAACCCGTAGATGTGAAAATTTCTGAGTTTCGAGAAGTGGGCCCGGGGCTCAGGTTTTTCCAATTTCGGGATTTTTAATATTTTTCGATTGTTTTCGATTGGGTATTGTTCCTTTGGCATATTGTGACGTATTCGTTGTGGTTTTGGTCAGATTCGACGTGCGAGGAGGCCGATTTGAGAGGCAAGGGCATAGCGAGCTAGAGTTTTGGTCGGCTTGAGGTAAGTAATGAATGTAAATGATGTCCTGAGGGTTTGAAACCCCGGATTTGCACATCGTAGTGATATATTGAGGTGAGACACGCGCTTGATGATGAGCGCGGGGTCATTTACTATTGGGGATTGTGATTTGGTCCGTCCCAAGTGATGTTTTTACCGTGTATTTGATTGAAAGTTACTTGATATCATCATTATTTGGACTAATTGTCATATTTGGGATTCAGGCCAATGGTTTACACCCTTCAGGGGTTGTTATTTCTGTTTCCTCACTATTTTGACATAATACTTGAACTCAGCCCTATTGGTTAAAACTGTTTTGCAAATTCAACCACTTTTACTCAGATTTAAAATTAAAATGATATTTTTGACAATGTTTTGGGCTGAGAACTACTATTTTATTATTGTCCGCGGGGCTTATGTGATTCTGGACTGAGTATGGGATTGGGTTGCGTGCCGCAGCAGTATTATATTGATATTGATATGAGGCCGAGGGCCTAGTTGATGCCACGAGATGGCTTGATATTGCGTTTGGGCCGTAAGGGGCCCCTCCCAGAGTCTGCACACCCCCAGTGAGCGCCGTCGGCGATAAATAAATGGAGCGGGCTGCACGCCGCAGCGGGTGCTAGAGTGTACCGTACCATGTGCTGCATTTCTTATTTGATTGTCATTTATTTGCTTATCTGTTGTAGCATTTCCATAATTTGTTTTCACTGGTTTACTGATTTTATACTACTTGGTTTAAACTGATGTATTTATAGATTACAATGTGTCTATCCACGATTTCTTATTCTCAGACTTTATTTATGTTTATTACTCACTGGGTCGGAGTACTCACATTACTTCCTGCACCTTGCGTGTAGATCCAGGTGCATCTGAGACTGTTGAGGACTTCCAGCTGGGCAGCACATATCCGGGAGCGTCAAGGTAGCTGCATGACGTCCGCAGCCCTGATCTTCCCTTTATCTTATTGCTTCATTCCGTACTTCTTTAGAACGATATGTAGTAGGTTGATACTCATGTATTAGAGGCTCAGACTTATGACACCGGATTCTTCGGGCTATGTAGTAGTATTGTTATTTGGATTCCGCATGTTTTAACTCTATTTCAGATTTTCAGTATTATGACTTAGTAATTTATCTGTGTTAACTAATCATGAACTGTATAGAAATGGTTAAGGTTGCTAAATTGGTCGGGCTTGCCTAGCAGTGTGTTGGGAGCCATCACGACCGGGGTTGGGGTCGTGACACAAGTGTCCTTAATTTTTGAACTTTTAACTGTAAGTTCAGGACCAAGTGTTCTTAGCTTTTGAGCTTGTTAGTCTAAGTTCAGGACTTATTGTCCTTAACTTTTGAGCTTGTTAGTCTAAGTTCAAGACCTATTGCCCTTAACTTTTGAGCTTGCTAGTTTAAGTTCAGGACTTAAGAACCTATTGTCAATAACTTTTGAACTAGTAACTGTAAGTTCAGAACCTACTGTCCTTAACTTTTGAGCTTGTTAGTCTAAGTTCAGGACCAAGTGTTCTTAACTTTTGAACTTGTAATTCTAAGTTCGGGACCAAATGTCCTTAACTTTTGCACTTGGAACTCGAAGTTCAGGACCAAGTATCCTTAACTTTTAAACTTGTAACTGATCTAAGTTCAGGACTACATGTCCTTATTTTTTGAACTTGAAGCTCTAAGTTGAGGACTACCTGTGAATTCAGTATAAATATTTAATACTGAATTCATACTTTCCTCTCAGATTCTAGTTGTCACTATTGATTTCTCACATTGCATGAGTTTTCTGCATCCTTTTCTTTGTGTAACGATCTCATGCTTCTTCCACGCCTCGCTTCTTAGTTTTCATCTGAAATTTTTCATATTGGTTACTGTTTATATCTGGCCATCTATGGGTTCATGTGAGGGCTCTCGCCATTTAGGGTTTGGGAAGGAAAATAGATAGAAGAAAGGGTGACACCGTATTTTCATATTAGTTTTAATAGATTAGTGGCTACTTTTGCTAAGCATTAAGATTGCTGGATAAAAAGTAAATACCACTTTAAAAAGTGGCCACCCCACGCAATTTTTACTGTTATTTACTAAGTTAGTCAAGCCCAAAACTAGTTCGGGTCAAGTGCATGTTGGTACTTCTGTGAGCAACCCAAAAGTAAGAAAAAAGGAAAGAAAATGATTAACCAAGATAAGTTTAATATCAACTAATTTAATTAACACAGATAGAACTGTAATAAGAACAGGGAAGACAGCTCTTGCAACATAAAATTAAAGTTCTAGATGGACGATAAAAAGACAACCCTTTTTAGTTAGTTATACACCTTTCAAGCTTACTGTTAACCACCAATTTATCTTTTTAAAAGTAACACTTAACAACGACTTTGATTATGCATACAAGAAGATTATCCTCCTTTAATTACAAACCACAAGGATCCTTAATTAAGCTTAAATTTGATTTCCAACCTCATTTTTATTATGTTGTAATCATACTACTTGCAACGAAGGGGACCCGCTAGTCGATCTTACCTCGAAATGGATAAAGATTTGGAACAATATTCTCACCAAAACCAGATGGAAATAGGGTTTAAACTAGAGATTAAATATTTGGCTTATGTAGCCGCCCACCTAGCAGTTTAGATCCAAAATATTCGGCGTATATATAAGATATATATAATCTATATATAATACCGTATATAATCAATATATAATTTATGTGTACCAGCTAGAAAAGTAAAATATTACTCCAGCCGATTGTTTGAATAAAGATCCTCAAAGGCTATTGTTTGAACAAAAAGTGTTAAGCTTTTTGTTAAATCAATTAATGGGAATATAGATGGTGAATCTTAGCCAAAAATAATTAACTCTAGATCAAAGCACGTTATATATGAAAACAAAAATGTAATTAAGCTTATAACTTTTTTGAGATTATAAAAGATATCAAACGTAAATGATAGGCTTACATTCTTGAGGTGTTGTTCTATAATGTAAGAACAAAGAAGAAATAGAAAGAATGCCATTGAAATCTACGAGATCAATCTTTATTGATTTGACAATGATGATTATAAAGATTTGTAACCAAGATCAAGACCTTCGCTCGTTTTTCCTCCGAGATCCTCTCTGGTTCTTCTGTCTCTTTTTCTTGAGGGAGGGATCCCCCTTTTTCTGTCCTCTTACCTCCTATATATATTATCACTATTCCCTTTTGTCTAACGGTTCTTAGCCAGAATTCTCCAATCCCTTGATTGTACGCTCCCCTTAAGTATCATGGCATATACATTGCCATACAAGATTTCTAATGGTTCGATCTTGGCAGCGGCTGAGATACTCATCATTATTATGCCTTGTAGATACGACCATGGCTTAGTCGACCCCCTACTATTCCTTTTAGCTCTAATTTGCATATGATTAGATTTTGACCCATACAGTTAGTCCCTCATCCCGTTGGGGTCGCCTTTTGGCGAGCTCGATTGGCGGACTCTGTCGATCCGAAAATTGGGAGATGTCTGAATGCTTTTTGCGAGGGGAGAGCACCTCATGGCGAGGTAGCATTGTCACATTTAGAGAATTTCGTCAGACTGTCACATTAGTTCAGAATGTCATCAATATTCCTCATGCATCATTATGGCACACGTTCCTTAAGCATTGCATTGTTTCCCGTGCCCTTTCCGTTTTCTAACTGGCGACCCTTGGTTTTCTGCCCCAAGGCATTTATATCCTTATAAATAGGGGGGAGCCTCTCATTCGAATGTTACATTTTCCAACTGCTTAAGGAAGAACTTCACAAATCTTCTTCTTCTTCTTCTTCTTCTTCTTCTTCTTCTTCTTCTTCTTCTTCTTCTTCTTCTTCTTCTTCTTCTTTATTTTTTCACATTTCTGCTTCTGTTAGGATTCACTGTGATCATTGTCTTTTTCCTTTACCATTTTTGTTTCCTTTGATTAAAGATAAGATGTCTAGTGCCTCTTCCCACTCTGATAGAACTGTTGGTGCTCTGGTGCCGGAAAATGACGTACTCCTGCTCGAAGGAGGAGTGCAGATGGTGGAAGACGAGGGTTTCCCAACGGTATATGAGTTAGGTTCCCCTCTATGGGAAAGCGAGGACCGACTTTAACAGCCCTGCCGGAAATGAGCCGAAACCCATTTTTTCTATGATGGATGCTGCGACGCTCACGGTGTTCAAAGCCAAAAGGGGGGATCCCCGATAAAATTGAACTGGTTCCGGCGGGTCGGGACATAGTGCATATTCACCGCTAGGGCTACTGCACTTTTTATGCGAATCCCTTTGTCATCGGGTACACGCTTCCTTTACTTTCCTTGGTGGGGGATTTCTGCCGCTTCTATGAGGTGTGTCCAGCTCAACTCTCTCCGTATGCGTACAAGCTTTTTCTTATGCTTATAAAGTACACGGAGCTGGACGATCGAGGGATTTATCTACGACACCTACTTTACCTATTTGCCCCTCATCTTCTTAGGGGTACGCTGATTCACGTGCGCCATCAAGGAGCCAAGAGCTTGGTGGTGAAGATGTACGACAAGGCGAATCATTCTTTTTGGGAAAGCTTCTTCTACATCCGAATAGAGCACATTGTGTCGAATCCGGTGGGGTTTCATGAGACGTGGAATTTCGCTCGTAAGTGTTTCTTCCTATTTACTTTATGCAATTTTTCTCAAGATGGTCGACTGTCATCTCCCTTTATTGATCTCATTGAGGGTTTGCTTTTACTTTTGTAGCTGAGAGAGTACCTCCCCTGCTAGTTGCTGATATTTGTGAGTGGGTGAGTGCAATTCTCCCCCACACGATGTGGATTCGTGAATGGGAATCTTTCTATGAGAAGTTTGGGCGCAAGCCTTTTGTTGGTGAGTTGGTTCGTTGTGGTCTTGCTTCTTCCTTTTCTCCGTAGATTCTTTAACCTTATCTTTGTTTGATCGAATCTCTTCTCGTTAGCAGGTCGGAGAGGAGTGAGAAGGGAGAGGGCTCCTGCGCTTGCATTCTGTCAATCGGCTCCCTCCGCCCCGCCTGCATCAAGAGCCACTACGGAGGATGATGTACAGAATTTGGTTGCTCGATGAAACGCACATGCTTCCAAGACCATGCTCTTGGAGGTTGCTCCTTGGTCGGGGAGTCTGGTCTCTGCAGTCCGTACGACCAGCGAACCTTCTCACGTCGGTAGCGGATAAGTCCCATCGAAGAGGCGAAGGATAGTTTTGGAAGGGGCTTCTTTAGCTGAGACGCCCTCGAGTGGTGACCTTGTTTTGACGGCGCCCAAAACAGGCGGTGGGGCCAGCCTGGGTGAGGAGGTGATGCCCGTTGCAAACGTTCAAGATGCTACCGTGGTGGAGGGACGGGGTCCCGAGGCTGCCATTATGGTTTCGAGCGGCCCATCATCGTCTCGACTGGGTCGCACCCCATCTTCGATCGGTGAGAGATTGAAGGGCGTCATAGTGGATGACTATGAGTCTGATTCTGACATTGATCCCGAGGACATGAAGATGTTCGAGGAGGGCTTTACTAGGGTCGACGTAAGGGAGGAGGGCCCTTCTCGCATACTCAAATTCCATCGGATTTTAGTATGTTAGAGGACACGGTGGAGTTGGTGCCTCAATTCGACATTCTGTGTTCTGCCAGTGAAAGTGAGTCTCTTCGGAAGCTCAATGATTTCGCTTTGTCACATGGCGTGGCCAGGATGGCCTTGAGGGTGAGTTTCCTTTTACTATTTTTCTTTGTCTTGTGCTATTTTGCCTTCGCTGATTCCTACCCTCTTCTTTTTTTAGACTTAAATGTTGGAGATCGAGAGTGCTCATAGGGTCGAGGTTTTTCTAAAAATAGCCGAGAAGTATTGGCAGTATCGCAATAGGTGCTATGAGATGCACGAGCAGCTTAGGGCTGGTACCCAATCCGTCAGGGAGGAATTGGAGAAAAGAGATGAGGAACTGATGCGGTCTATGATGCAGCGAGCTTGAGGAGCTACTTCACGCCAAATATGAGGAGCTCGAGGTGGGCAAAAGGGTTTCCGCGAAGTGCAAGGACCTTTAAACGAAGGTGCTGTCTTTATGAGCCGAGCTTGAGAAATGCTACTAGACTCACCGATCTGAGTGCAGAATGGACGGAGAAGGTGGCCAAGCTAGAAAAGAAGGTGACCGAGTTGGAGAGAGCCAAGGGGGCTCGAATGTTGGCTTTGGCAAGGGCGGCGATGCTAGAGGACACTATCCGCGTCCTCAAGTCTGAGCAGGAATTTGAGAGGGCGACGATCATAATGAGGGAGGCGTGACTCGATGAGCTGATTGGTAAACTCGATTGGGATGCCTCGAGCCTAGGAGACCGATTTGCGGCTCTTGAGTCTAAGAAGGCACAGTTATTGGCTCAGGCTTCCTCTCAAGAATCTGCCTCTACTACTGTTCCCCGCCGTTTGTATGAGCTATAGGTCCATGCTGAGGCCCAACGAGATATATACAAGGGTTTATGGGAGGCGGGGAGCGTTCCTGAGGCCACTTTTGAAGATGCTCGGGCGAAGCACGCGAGGCTCGTCTTGCCTGTGGTTATGACCTTGCAACATCGGAGGCCGGTGAGGGTGCTGCAAATTAGAGATGGGGATCTTTTTGATGACGACGATGCTTGGGAGAACGACGGTGGAGACGATGCCGAGTGAAAAGATTTTTGCAATTCTTATACTTAGTTTTTTGTTGTTGTTTGTTTTCATCTCTTTATTAGGGGCCCGCTTTTGGCCTTTTGTAAGGCGTAGCTGTTGCGCATGTACATCTTTGAATAAAATAGTCGCTTTGCCTTTGGTTACATATCTTTTGACCCCCCTTTTTTTTAAAGAGATCTTCGGATTTCCTCGTGATGAGTCCCTGATTTTCAGTTGGGAAATCGAATGCGATTCTATTTCGCTTGATTTGAGTGGGATCGGAGTCAGACCTACCCACTTGGGTGAAGTCAGTTTTGACTTGTAAATTCGAAGTTAGTTTTGACTTGTAAATTCGTATATTACTTCCGTTTGGCGATGACCAGGGGCGTAAGGGCGTGAATTCGAGTGAGATCAAAACCGTAACCCGTTGTGAGTTCGAGAGAGGTTGAATTTCACTTCTACTTAGCGATGGCCGGGGGCAGTAAGGGTGTAAATTCGAGCAAGGTCAAAATTATAACCCGTTGTGAGTTCAAGCGAGGTCGAGTTTCACTTTCACTTAGCGATGGCCGGGGGCGTAAGGGTGTAAATTTGAGGGAGGTCAAAATCGTAACCCGTTGTGAGTTTGAGCGAGGTCAAATTTTAGTTTTACTTGGCGATGGCCGGGAGCCGTAAGGGTGTAAATTCGAGCAAGGTCGAAATTGTAACCCGTTGTGAGCTCGACCGAGGTCGAAATAGTAGCCTCTCGTGAGTTCGAGCGAGGTCGAATTTCACTTTCACTTGGTGATGAGATTTGTCTATTGCATTACTTATATTGGAGAACATTACTCGTGCTGCATCATTTATGCGTGCGTCGGGGTGAGTCCCGGTTTGTTTAATTTCACTTTCATTGTAGTGTTGTGCGTCATTGCATAGTTCGTATGCATCAGTGGAGTCTCTTTTTATCTAGTCCCTTCATTGCTTGGCCTAGAGAGGCCATAGATGGGATGGGCGACGAACTTATCGGTTGGGCTACGGGCACCTTGGGGCTTTATCAATTTAAACGACATTCAGTCATGATTCGTATATATAGTTGGCTGAATTATCGTAGGATTGTCACGGCGAACATACGCGTAAGCTTTTCGAGTTCATGTTCTGCCTGTGTTGGAGAGATTATACGTTTATGGACCTATTACTCAATCCCAAGTTATGGACATTGTTTCTTAATGATGTTGTCCTGTCTTGAGTCATTTGTCATTTGTAATATGGCTCGGTGCGGAGGGTTTTGCTCGGTCATTGCCTGTGAGACGATGCGGTACGAAATGTTCTCCTGGTGTGTTCGGTGGCGTTTGTTCCTTGTCCGCAAACCTGTGAGAATGCTCGAGAGAAAATATGACATGTTAAACCCAAAAAAAATTGCCTTGGTGAGAGGGGGGAAGGTCGTTGCAGGGCTACTTGCTCCGTCCCATATTCGAATGGCGGTTTAAGATTTGGCATCCCTGTGTTTGGCTTCGCCGTTAGTCACATCTAGGCTTCTCGTGGGCTGAACTTACCCTGCCCGTTGGAATCTCGAGCTCGGGTCCCGATCCGATCTCGTTCGGTGCGCGCAAAGAAGAAGGGAAACATGTCATACTATTCTGTACATAAATCACATTGCGCATACAGGTACAAAAATAAGGCAGGATACACTGGTTAATTTGAAGAATCAGACAATAGGCTATCGTCCCTTCCTAGGAGGTGGAAATACAGATCGGCGCGTAATGTGTATACGACAGTTAGAATTGTGATTGTGCTAAGTGCGTAGCAACCGTGATCACACTTTGAATACGTATATGATGTGCCAAGCCCATCGTTACCGACGAGGCATGGGTTTTGTATAGATATTGGACATAATTTCGTTTTCATGTAAAGATCTGACCCTGATTGGTTGGTTATTTCAAAAGCTTGCCTACAAATTTCTCAAGTTGGTATTTACACAGAGGGTGGGGTTATGGCCATCAGAAAGCGAAACTCTGGCTGGCTTTAGATCTAGGGAACTAAAATTTTGGCTAAGAAGTCCCCACAGACGACGGTAAATTATTTGACCAAAAAAGTGTTAAGCTTTTTGTTAAACTAATTAATAAAAAAAATACATGGTGAGTCCTAGCCAAGGACAATTAACTCTATATCAAAGCACGTTATATATGAAAACAGAAATGTAATTAAGCTTATAACTTTTTTGAGATTATAGAAGATATCACATGTAAATGACAGGCTTACATGCTTGAGGTATTGTTCCGTAATGTAAGAACAAAGAAGAAATAGAAAGAACGCCATTGACAGCGACATGATCAATCTTTATTGATTTGATACTGGTGATTACAAAGATCTGTAACCAAGATCAGGACCTTCACTCGTTTTTCCTCCGAGATCCTCTCAGGTTCTTCTGTCTCTTTTTCTTGAAGGAGGGAGCCCCCTTTTCTTGTCCTCTTACCTCCTATATATATTATTAGTATTCCCGTTTGTCCAACGATCCTTAGCTAGAATATCCCAATCCCTTGATTGTTCTTTACGTCGCTTCCCTTAAGTATCACGACATATACATTGCCGTACAAGCTTTCTAATGGTTCGATCTTATAGCTTGGCAGCGACCGAGATACTCATCGTTATTTTGCCTTATAGATACGACCACGACTTAGTCGACCCCTTGTCATTCCTTTTAGCGCTAATATATGCATGCTTAGATTTTGACCCATACAGCTATCAGTGTAATGATCCTCGAAGGATCGATAACCTTTTAAAATCGAGAGTCCCACCCAAGAGAGGGGAGAAGCCAGTGCAAAAGATAAATAACACCCACCAAGACTAGAATGATAAATATGAAAATACAAAAAAATACTATACACCAAAGTCATTTGTTTAAAGCATTTAATGCCCCGTTGTTTGGTAAATGACATCCTTTTTTCATATACGTCGAATACATTTCGATATTATCTCAGTAGCTTTAGTTATTTCTTTTAGTTAAGTATTAGTTAATATTAAAAAACCAAGTATCATGCATGAGCAACATGCATGATCAGTGCAGAAAGATAACAAAGCAAAATAAAACATTGTATGGATATCGTAAGAGGCGTAGGTGAGATTTTTCATGAACGATATCAATAATAAAAAAGTGAATAAATAAATATATCTAGGTAATGACATCATATCAAGAAAAATACAATTTGAATCATTTAATAAAAAAACATTCAAACTATTACTACAAACTCTCCTCTAAAATTTCTTATATTTTAAGTTATATTCGTTATTTTCTATTTTTATTTCATATCCTCATTAAAATATTGTTTTCTATAAATGTGCCAAATAATTACTCGAAAGCCTATCATTCATCTAATTTGGCAAACTGGTCTTAAGCAACTTAAAAAAAAATCAAACATGACAGCTGACATGGTGATTAGCAGCCTAGAGGTTATTATAAGAGTAATCTTTTTGGGTACAAAATTTTAAAACAAACAACACATGCAACTGCTAGGATTTGAACCCAGAGATAAGAGAAGCAAGAGAGGCGCTAGACAAAGTGACTTAAGGAGCTATTTGTACCTCAATACAAAGTCATACAGTATTATAACCTCAACCATGAACCATAAGTTATTGTTCATTGAAATTGAAATACTCAGGCCCTAGGTCGTTAATAACTCGTCGTTATCTACTGCTGTAATTGCCATCTGTAGTAAAAAGTTACTGAAGTACCCTAAAGTAATTTGTTGTTACCATACTCGATACAAAGTCGTAAACAATTTTATTACCTCTAAACTTGGACATAAGTTATTGTTTATTGAACTGTCCCTAGGTCGTAAATTACTGCATTAATTGTCATATGTGGAGTCAATTTTTATATTATTAGGAATTGTAGTTTCTTACTTTTAGAATTCAATTTTTTTAAATGCGGAAAAATGAGGGATTAGAAATCAAAACTGTATTGTGGGATTTTATTGTTGTTGTTGTTGGTTCCAAAATCTTGTTCTTTGCTCCCACTGCTAGCTCGCTTCATCATTATCTCGTTGCTTGTTGGTTTTTCTTCTCGCCAGTCGTCAATTGTCATCAGTCACCGATGGACCCTCACGTTGCGAAGGTAAGTTTTCTTCTCTCTATTTTTCTTCAAAGTCAAAAAGTTTAGTTTAAGGTTATTTTCACTGTCTTTAGCTGTGGCTTTCTCCATAGTAGACACTTGCATGCATGTTGTGCAATCTCAAGTTCCTAATCCCCAGTCCACCCACTCTTTTGCTTTTTATACCGGACTTCAAATTAACAAGATTTAAAGTGCTGCCACTGCAATGCATTAAGTCCATTCATTCACAATTTCAAAATAATCCCCAAATCCCAAAAGCATCTTAAATCATTCAATAATCCTATTTTTCTCTTCTTTTCAGTCAAATTTTCCCCATTTTTCTCCTCGTAGTACGTCAACACCCTAATTTGCTAAATAATCCGCATTGCTCTTTATTTGTTGCAAATTTTATACGTGAAAAATCAAACAGCCCCATACCTTCACAGAACACGTAAACAAAGAAATGGTTTCTCTCCATTTTATGTCGCTAACTCTTTCATGGGATAGATTGGTATGCATTGCACGATGAACATTTACCTTATTTCCGGACAGAAATTGAAATTAGTAAACTCGTGGGGTATTTTTTCGAAATTAAAGAATATACCTATGTTTTTAGAAACCTCAAAACAACCCATTTGACTGAGCACGAAATTTAAGAAAAGAGAGAAGACTTTTGAATTTGTGATTTAAAATGAAGCACATATATTTTGTATGGCTATAAATCATTGAATAAACGTAAATTATTTCCAAATAGGGAAAAATGTCATTCTTTTTGGCACGGACTAAAAATAAAATAGGTTCACTTAAATTGAAACGGACGGAGTATTTGGTATAATAAGAATAACCAAGTCATATGCAGAGATGGGATATGGGCCAGAGCAGCGACTGTAAGTTGGTATTATATTTTTCGGCTTAATTCTCTTTACTCTATAACTAGTCAATTTGTCCGCGCTTCGTGCCGTCATGAAAAATCATATCAAATTTATGAACTAATCTTTTATCTAATGTTCAAATTCAAATTAATTAGATTTCAAATAGAATTTACCTTATTATTTATACTCAGTTCTATATCTTTCTTTAATTTTGCATCACATGACAAAACTGAAGCGTACAACGACTCTGACAATTGTAAGCAAAGTTTCTTAGCCTAATCGTATGTGAATATTCAAATTGAAGCAAGCAATGACTCTAAAAATTATAAGTTAAGTTATCTTTTCAACGGACTTAGCCTTACATATAATAAATCATATGTCAAAAACTATAGTAGCATTGATGATCCCATACAATTCTGGAGTCACTATTTTCAAACTGATAGAAATAATTTTCTATCAGAGTACATAAAATATACAAATCACATAATATAAAACATGAAAAGTTTTTCAATATAGTCATAATATTATCAAATAGGAATCTAGGCATTAAGAGAGTGTCATGCCACCTTAACTATAACCCACTAAGTTATATAATACATAGATAGATAGATATAGAATACTAAATGAAAATTAGAAAAGTATTACTTTCAAAATATTGAACACAGATATTCAACACAATTTTTTACTTCTCTGTGTATTTTAGAAACATATTTATATTTTATGATATTATAATAGTTTTAAGAATACCAAATATTGAAAATCCTACACAAATATTATTTTTATTTTTATGATATCTTCTTCATTCTCTACTTCCTTTGTATTTAGAGGAATATAAAACATCTTTGTCTGCTAGTTGGCCATCAAAAAGTTGTGTTTGGTATTTTTGTTTTGGTATATAATATTTGGGTATTTTTCTAATATTATACTAATTCCAATTTTCCAAGAAATCATCACAAGGTATCTCTATGTGAAACATTTGAAGTCACAAGAATATTGATACTCCATATTATTCTCGGCCAATTTAACTTATAATATTAACAATAGTACTTGATTTGAAGATAAGTTTAACAAAATCTTCTCATCTATTATTTTCTAAATTTAAAAATTTAATGCCACATATAACAACAATATATCAACGTTTCATACAACTAAATAAAAGCAAAAACCTGTTCTAAAATAGAATAATAGTAAATTTAAAGTACATGACAACATTTTTGTAAAACCTAAAGCATATTCTAGGCTCTAGTTACTAAACGCGAAAATAGATTATTGTACCATGGTAACTAAGAAAAGAAAGCAACAAATATTTCATTGGAAATGAAGTACATGAGGACAATTGTGAATTTAAAAAGGATCTAACACAAAGTAATCCTGAGCAAGCAAATTGCTTAAGTTCACACCGTCCAAACGTAGCAGCTCATTTTGCTATGGAGAGGTGATTGCTGCATTAATCTTTGGGGAGATAATAGAATTGGCCAAATATGAGGCTCCACAACTACCTTCTCATGTCCTGATCCTTATTCCGCTCCTTCATGACTGAGTCCCTCCCTCACGATAATGTTTCATACGCATCGACACAAATTATAGTAGCCTATATATACACCCAATGCAACAATGACAAACATAAACATACAGTGAGATACTTATATTCCTTTGTTTTAATTGCTTTTGCCGTTTCTGATTCTTCTAAAATATGAAAGCTAATTACTCCCTTACCATTAATTAGCACTACAAAATTATGTATCTTTAGCTACGAATTTAAAAAACGTGGCTATTATCGAGTATTAGCCACAAAACTATAATTTGGTAGCTATTCACAATTTCGTAAAATTTCTTAGCTGCACGGATTAAATTGACAAAGCTAATTTCTCATTTTTGCTATGTTTTCTAACTATCGTGGCAATAGCTGCCAAAATAGCTACAAAGTTATTGCTATGCTAAAAAATTTGTAGCTAATTGTTAGTTTTTGCTACGTGTTTGAAGTTGTTATAGCAACAAACTATTTTTTGCCACAATATTTTATGTCAATCAAAATCGTGTAGCTAACTGAATAGCTTTGCTTCAATTTATAAAATTCGTGGCAATAGTTAGCTCAATAGCTGCAACAAATTATCAAGACAAAATGATATAGCCATGAATTTAAATAGCTACAATAATTGGTGTAGCTAATTCTAAGCTTTTACTTATTGAAGTCTACTCAAGAAAGCCTCTCAAATATATTAATCACTAACTTCTCAACAAAATTTTCAGTAACCCACCTCAGCGGAGATGAAGAATGAATATGAGTAATAATAAGTGAATTGAACTATGATTGAGCCCCAAAAGAACCACTTTCTTGTAGAGTTTTTATTGTAAAAATGATAGCAAAATGCTTTTATTAGTGCTTTTCATGTTTTTCAGGCTACATAAATTAGAAGAAGGCTATGGAGTGATTTTGTATCATTCATGGAAGAAAAAGAAACCAATCGCATCAAAGTCGCCAAGTGAACCATTTGAAACACACAAATAAGGCCCGGAGGTGAACTGCCGCGGTCCCAGCGTGGGCGCGGCAGGACCGCGGTGAGCTGTCAGAGGAGATTCAGAGAGGCCTTTTGGTTGCGGTCCCAGCGTGGGCGCGGTAGGACCGCGGCAGGCGACGAAAATTACAGGGACTGAAATGCAATTCCAGAATTCTTAGCCTAAAACCCTATTTAAATACTAGAATTCGCTCAAAGGAGGCATGAAACATTATTAGAGAGTGCTTTGGCAAGTAAAGTAACTGTGAGAGATCACCCAAAACCTCTTTATTTCTTTTCTTCTTTATTTTCTTGAAATTCATGATTACGAATCTTTTAGTTTTTGATTTACCCATTATCATGAGTAGCTAAAAACCTTAATCTAAGGTTTTGGTGGAACCCGTTGGGAATTACTTGGTTGTTTTCTCAATATAATTAGATTTGGTTGTTAATCTCTAATTGTTCATCTATGTTTTGATTGTGGAATAGTTGAAAGGGACCTCAATTATCTGTCCCTATTTATTGTGTATCTTCTTGAGAGAGAGTACATATTTAGGTAGTTGTATGAACAACATCACTCCCGGAGTATAGACGAGAGTCATAACCGAGGGTTTAGGGGTTGGATTAGAGATAACGAAACCCCGGGTGCAATCTAAGTGAACCGTATGGTGAAATTAGCTAGCGTAGCCTGAGAAAGTGCGTCTAGTAGATTATTATAATTACTTGAGAAAGAATTATGATAGATGGAGAGTTCATGATTGTTAGAGATAGTTAAATCATAATTATAAGACATAGACAATCGAGGAAAAGACCAACGGGGGAAATCATTGCCTTAGACCTTCTTTATATTGTTTATACCTCAAGCTTAGTTAATTTTTAGTTATTTATTACTTTCAGTATTAGTTGTTAGGAAATCAACAATTGTGAATCAGAACGTTTGGGAAGACAGGTTGGGTGAATTGAGTAAATCCGACAGTGGTAATTGGTAGGTTAATTATCTGTGGTTCGACTCTAGGCTATAATACTCAGATTATATTTGCAATGCCCGCATGGTCTTTTGTGAGACTCAGTTAAGCGTGATCAAATTTTGGTGCCGTTGCCGGGGACTTAATGGTGTTATCAATTACAATTGAAAGAAATACAAGATTCCAAGTGTAATCCGTTTTCTCTTTACCAATCTTTTCATTGAAATTCTAGCGGTTGAAATCTTGTGGAAAACAGGTGTATGCCCAAAAATTCTTCGAGGACAGGAGAACTAATAGAAGGACTCTGAGACCCCGAGAAAATATTCAGGACATTGAACCGTTCCAACAAAGGACTTCAACAAACTCAACCAACGAACCAACTCAAATTTGACATGGGTGGCGTGAACAATGCCAACGGAAACAATAGGAATGAGCAAGTTAACTTGGAAGTCAGGGGAGTGGCACCTCTTGTGCCAGAAGCTGCACTTTACGACTGGGCACAACCTACAGCTGACAATCTGGCCACTGCCATAGCTGTGCCTGCAATTCAAGTGGAGACATTCCAAATCACCAACAACATGCTGCATCTGCTGCAGAATAAGGGATTGTTCTCTGGGTCAAGCATTGAAGACCCACAACAACACTTGAAAAATTTCTTGTCAATCTGCATGACCCAAAGGCAGCCGAACATGGCTCCTGAAGCTATCAAGTTGCTTCTATTCCCATTCTCAGTAACCGGGGCAGCTCAAACTTGGTTAAATTCGCTTCCGAACAACTCTATCACCACTTGGGAGGAATTAGTCAAGCAGTTCTTAAACAAGTTCTACCCGCCTAACAAGACTGCACAGCAAATTGATGATATATTGTAGTATAAGCAGCATGCCACAGAGTCATTGCAGGAAACTTGGGAGAGATTTAAAGGGATGCTTGTGAAGTGTCCTCATCATGGCATTCCTGATCAGATGCTTGGCCAGCGATTCTACATGGGTCTAACTGACAACCTGAAGGCTAATGTGGATGCTTCAGCTGGAGGTGCGTTCTTAAGCAAAACTTTCATCGAGTGCAAAATTCTCTTAGACAAGATGTCACAAAATACGGGGTGGATGACTAGGGGTTCAACACTGGCACCCATAATACATTCTATTCCATTGGATCCCAATAATTCACAGGAAGAAAACATGGCCACACTCCTAACCCAGATGAGCTTACTGACAAAGAAGATTGATGAGATGGGTACAAAACAGGTGCACATTGTTGATACAACGAATGGAGGATTACGTACACCATGTAGTAATCAGTCATATGTTTGTTCGTGGAGCGGAGAAGGTGAAAACCAAGGGGTCTGGGAAGATATGAACTATGTCAACAATTATGGGGGCCAGAGACAAGAAGCACAACAGTGGAGACCGCAACAGAATTAGCAGTACATGCCTAATATGCAGCAGCCTGGGGGTATGCACCCTCAAAATCAATTAGTGCCCGTGCCTTATCAGAAACCACAGGGTTATCCACAGCAGAATCAACAACAATTGGCTTATCAACCCCCCCTCAGCAGCAAGACAACAACATGGTGGAAATTAGAGGTATGCTCCAACAACTTATTGGGACAAACAACAAAGTGCAGGAAAAATTGGCAGTCCATGATTCAGCCATCAAGAATATTGAAACACAACTGGGTCAGCTGTCCATGGCATTGAACAACCGCCCCCCAAGAACTTTACCTGCAGACACCAACGTTAATCCCAAGGAGAAAAACCCGAATCAGCTGATGACAGTCAGTCTAAGGAATGGTAGAGATCTAGATCGAGAGCAGGAAATTGCACAGGCCAGCAAGAACACTACACCAGCTACTCCAGTGCTATTAGAGGAAGAACAGCCAACGGAACTCACTGACGTAGTAGTTGAGCAGAGTCAGGAGGGTAAAGACAAAGAAAAGGAGACCGAGCAAGTTGCAGAACAGGTGGCACCTCTTGTGCCAGACACTTCTAGCAAAGATAAACCAGCAAGTAGTGCCCAACGGGTGATCCCTGCACCCTTGCCTCAGAGATTGGTCAAGCAAAAGAAGGCAGACCAATACAAAAAGTTTATGGAAATGCTGCATCAAATCCAGTTGAATATTCCATTGATGGATTCTTTGAGGGAGATGCCCGGTTATGCCAAGATGATGAAAGATTTAATGTCAAATAAGTTTGATTTTCAGGATCTATCCACCGTAACTCTGACAGAAACCTGCAGCGCAGTGGTGGCAAAACCGATAGCCCAGAAGATGTCCGATCCAGGTAGCTTTACTATTCCATGCACCATAGGGAGTTATGCCTTTGCAAAGGCATTATGTGATTTGGGAGACAGCATAAATTTGATGCCGCTGGCTATATACACCAAATTGGGCATCGGCAGGGCTAGGCCGACTTCGATGCTACTCCAGTTGGCTGATCGCACTGTGAAAAGACCTACTGGTATTCTTGACGATGTGCTGGTACAAGTGGGGAAGTTCGTGTTCCCTGCAGACTTTGTGATTTTAGACTGTCAGGTGGATGAGGAGATACCCCTTATTTTGGGGAGACCATTTTTAGCCACTGGGAGAGTACTTACAGACTGTGAAACTGGGGATATTAAAATGAGATTGAATGATGAAGAAGTCATATTCAACATTCAACAATCAATAAGGAGACCCAGCGAATATGCAAATTGCTCTCTAGTGGAAACAGTTGATGTAATTCTGCAAGAGGATGATAGGGCCCTAACTGTGGGGGACCCATAGGAGGCATGCCTGACAAACTTAGACGAAATGGATGGAGATGGGCTAGCTGAATGGGTAATGGCATTGGAAGGCTGAGAATTTTGGTCAAGGGAACCTCAGTTCGAGTCCCTTGAGTTGGAGAAAAGGGTCACTCCTCCAGCCAAGCCATCAATAGAGGAGCCACCCAAGCTGGAGTTGAAACCACTTCCAGATCATCTCAGGTATGCATTTCTAGGCCCTGATTCGACTTTACCTGTTATTATATCATCTTGTTTGCTCGATGTGCAGGTAGAGCAACTTTTACAGGTACTGAATGAAAACAAGACTGCCATTGGTTGGACCATCGCAGATATAAAGGGTATTAGCCCAGCTTTCTGCATGCATAAGATTCTCCTGGAATAAGGGCACAAACTTTCTAGGAAACACCAGCAAAGGCTAAACCCAAACATGAAAGAAGTTGTAAAGAAAGATGTGATCAAATGGTGAGATGCGAGAATTATTTTCCCCATCTCTGATAGTAGTTGGGTCAGCCCTGTTCAGTGTGTCCGAAAAAGGGGGGGTATGACTGTTGTGAAAAATGACAACAATGAGTTGATCTCAACTCGTACAGTCACAGGGTGGCGAATCTGTATGGATTACCGGAAATTAAACATCGCCACCTGCAAGGAACACTTTCCCTTACCTTTCATTGATCAAATGTTGGACAGGATGGCTGGCAGATCATACTTTTATTTCCTAGATGGATATTCGGGGTACAATCAAATTTCAATAGCCCCCGAAGATAGAGAGAAAACATCCTTCACCTGTCCTTATGGCATCTTTGCCTTTCGGAGAATGCCCTTTGGGCTATGTAATGCACCTACGACTTTTCAAAGGTGCATGTTAGCCATTTTTACGGATATGGTGGAGGAAATTATGGAAGTCTTTATGGATGATTTCTCCGTGGTGGGAGATTTATTCGAAGACTGTCTTCACAACTTAAGCAGAGTGCTCAAAAGATGTGTGGAGACAAACCTGGTACTAAACTGGGAGAAGTGCCATTTTATGGTACAAGAGGGGATAGTCTTGGGACATCGAGTGTCCAGAAAAGGTATTGAGGTCGACCATGCTAAGGCTGACGTGATTGAGAAGTTACCACCGCCCACTTTAGTAAGGCGGTGAGAAGTTTCCTTGGTCACGCCGGGTTCTACCGGCATTTCATAAAAGAATTTTCCAAAATTGCTAACCCATTATGCAAACTCCTTGAAAAGGATCACCCCTTTGTGTTTTCTAATGATTGTAGGTTGGTATTTGAGGAACTGAAGAAGAAGTTGACCACTACACCCGTCATTTTTGCGCCCGACTGGGAACAACCATTTGAGCTCATATGTGATGCTAATGACTGTGCTATAGGAGAAGTCTTGGGGTAGAGAAAAGATAAGCTGATGCAATCGATTTACTATGCAAGCAGAACATTAAGCAGTGCTCAGCTCAATTACACAGTGACAGAGAAAGAGATATTGGCAGTCATGTTTGCTTTTGACAAGTTCCGATCATATCTGATTGGTTCCAAGGTAATTGTATATACTGACCATGCAGCTCTCAGGTACCTCATTGAGAAAAAGGACTCTAAGCCGCACCTGATTCGTTGGGTACTGCTGTTGCAAGAATTCGACCTCGAAATCCGTAACCGTAAGGGCACAGAAAATCAAGTCGCTGATCATCTGTCACAACTTAAAGGATCTAAAAAATCAGTCGAGGTCGAAGAAATTCTGGAAACCTTTCCAGACGAGTAGCTGCTCGCAGCCAGTCTTGAGGATGCGCCATGGTATGCAGATTTTGCAAACTACCTGGCTTGTGGTATTGTTCCTGATGACCTTTCTTCTGTCCAAAAGAAAAAGTTTTTCCGTGATAACCGCATGTATTATTGGGATGAACCTCATTTGTTTCGAATTTGTGTTGATAACATTATCCGGAGGTGCGTCCCCGAGATAGAACAATTTTCAATTTTGTAGGCATGTCACGCTTCAGTATATGGCAGACATTATGGAGGGGTGAGAACAACTGTGAAGGTGCTGGAGGCCGGATTCTTCTGGCCAACTGTATTTAGAGATGCACACCTCTGGGTTAAGGGTTGCAATGAATGCCAAAGGATGGGAAATATTTCCCGTCGCCATGAGATGCCAATGAAACCTATTCAAGAAGTAGAGATGTTTGACGTGTGGGGGATAGACTTCATGGGTCCTTTTGTCAGCTCATTAGGTAATAAGTACATACTTGTGGAGGTGGATTATGTGTCTAAATGGGTAGAAGCTGCAGCCTTGCCCACCAATGATGCACGACTGGTGGTCGGATTCCTGAAGAAGAACATATTCACTCGGTTTGGGATACCAAGGGCGATCATCAGTGAGAGGCACTCACTTCTGCAATAGAGCCTTCGAGAAATTGCTTGTTAAATATGACGTGCACCACAAAGTAGCTACGCCTTACCATCGACAGACTAGTGGGCAAGTTGAAGTGTCCAATAGGGAGATTAAGAGTGTATTAACAAAAACTATGAACGCAACCCGAACGGATTGGGCAAAGAAGCTGGACGATGCACTCTGGGCCTACAAAACTGCATTCAAAAAGCCAATAGGTATGTCACCGTACAAGTTGGTGTTTGGAAAGGCCTGTCATCTACCTGTGGAGTTAGAACACCGTGCTTGGTGGGCATTGAAACAATTAAACATGGATCCCGAAGCAGCCGGGCAAAATCGACTAACAGAGCTGCACGAGCTAGAGGAATTTCGTTATCAAGCCTTTGAGAGCACGAGGCTTTACAAGGAACGGATGAAGAAAATGCACGATAAGCACACCGTGGATAGAGACTTCAAACCCGCTGATATGGTGTTATTGTAAAACTCAAGGTTGAGATTGTTTCCGGGTAAGTTGAAATCCCGATGGTCTGGGCCATTCAGAGTGGTGCAAATGTTTGCTAGTGGAGCTGTGGAGATTGAATCAAAAGACAGAACGAACAAATTCTCCGTCAATGGATAAAGGTTGAAACACTACCTTGGATCAATTGACGAAAAAGGGGATACAGTGGTGTCACATTTCAAAGAACCCTAATATGAAAACAAGGAGTAGGAACTCCATTAATAGCGTCGTGCCGCGATGTTAAACCAGACGCTGCATGGGAGGCAACCCATGAATTTTTGTAAGTATAATGTATAACTATAGATATATATAAAAATATATATATACTTTAGTACCAGAAAAATGCCTCCACCACGGTCCCAGCGTGACCGCGGTGAAAGAGGCTCTTTGAAGTTCTCTCACCGTGGTCCAAGCGAGGGCGCGGTAGGACCGCGGTGAAAGAGGCTCTATGAAGTTTTCCCACCGCGGTCCAAGTGTGACCGCGGTGAAACAGGCTATCTGAACCTGATCCACTGCGGTCCTAGCATGACCGCGGTAGGACCGCGGTGGTACGCAGACGGGCCAGCCAGGTAAGTTTTTTTTGAAATTTTTTATTTTATTTTCCTTTTCTTCTAATTCACCCCCCCTTATTTACCCTTATCCAACTTCCCAGCCCCTTATTCCCCACTAACCTCACACGACCAAAACACCCCCTCTCTATTTCTCTCCCCAAATTCTCCTCTCTTCTTCTTCCTCCCCAAGCCCTAACCCCTATTTATCACCAAATTTCTCTTTCTTCCACTCTCTCCTATAACCCACAAGGTAAGCTCTCTTCCATTCTCTTCTATTTTCTTCAAACAGTGAGTGTAAATTAGTTTCCTAACCCTAGATTTTGTTGTAATGTTTAAATTGTATCTTTTTCTTTGTTTTCTCTTTTTATTTGATTATTGTAGCCATGAATGATGCTTAGAAGTTGGGTTTCATGATGTTTAACTTGTGGGGTAGGAATTTTAATGTTTTTGAGACCTAACTATACTTTTTAGGGCTAAGTGTGGTGATTGAGGCCTATATGGCCGAAAATATTCTATCTCTTGTAATTTTTGGGAGCCTTTTGTGCTCATTGTACTTGGTTGTGGTGGTGGTGGTTGAAGTATTTCATTGATAAAAGGTTGGGTAAGGTATTGTGGGTGAATGTAACATGTTAATGGTGGTGTGAAGTGGTCGTAGTATGGGTTGGCTAATTGGTGCCACTTAGAAATATTGTTGGCCATTGATAATTGTTTAGTGCCAGCGGGTGGTAAAGTGTGAGTAACCATTCGCATGGCCCAGTAGGCTGTATTTGATAGTTGCCCTAGCTTGTTACAGGTATTATGGCGCGAAAGAGGCAACGAGGCTCGGCTAGTACTTCCCAGGGGCCCACGTATGATGCCACTAGGTTCCAGTCTCCGGGGGCGGAGGATGCATTCCATGCAAAAGCCACAAAGACCTTCATCCAGGAGATTGATGTGGATCGGGCTGCCCTCCACATAGAAAGCCCAGCCATGTATAAAGAGATACGGCGGAGGGAAATGGAATTTTTGTTTGAAGAGCCCGAAACAGTGAATCCAATGCTAGTCCGGGAATTTTATGCAAATTGCCCGGAGCATTTTAGACGGGAGGTAATTGTGCGTGGCAAGGTGGTGGATGCTTCAATCCCTAAGATTCAGCAGGTTTTGCAGTTGCCCCAATTTAGAGGTGGTGTTGATCATTACCACGACGCTCATGGGGTTAATTGGGATACCTTAATTGACACAATCTACCAGAATGGCCAACCAACTTGGATACAGGTAAACATCACCCTCCACTCCAAGTCCTTCACTCACGAGGCCAAGTGTTGGTTTAATATCATTTGCAATCGCTTCTTGACTACAAGCAACTCCACCGATGTCAACCACCTAAGGGCTCTTCTGGTATGGTGCTTTGTCACCAAGCGTGACTTTGATGCGGCGAGGCTCATGGGTGATGAAATGATCCTCCGATCCTCACTGCTGTCTAAGGGGTTTTATTTCCCCTCATTGGTGACTCGATTGTGTCTGCTCAAGGGCATTCCCACTCTGCCTACTAATGGCACATTGCCCGCCAAGATACCCTTTAGAACTTTTAGGATCAACGTGGGCAGAGATGTACCCACGACCATAGATATTGATGATTAGGAGGAAGCCACATCACCAATGGCACCCTCCAGGAGGTCATATGATGGAGCCGGATCTTCCCGGAGTCCCCACTCTGGAGCCAGACTCTCTAGATCACAATCCACCTGGCCTATGATACGTTCAATGGAGGAGGAGCTCGAGGACCTTCGTACCTCGGTGGATGGCCTGCATGTGAGGATGGATGCTATGTCTCAGCGCCATGCCAGGCCTGAGAACCGCATGACGGTGTGGTTCCATGCATTGGGACAAGCTTGTCATGTGGACCCCAGCACGGTCTCCGACTCAAAGTGATACTCAGGGAAGTCCTCTTACCCTACTGCTCTTCATTTTTGTATGACATGGGGACATGCCATGATTATAAGTGTGGGGTGGGGGAGAATTGTTGTTGTGATGTGTTGAGTTGTACGTATTAAGCATGTTGCAATGTTATAGCTCGAGTGTTGTATCACCCTATATATAACTGACTTGGCCCAACGACAGACACTTGTCAACGGGTTTCTTGAGGGTCAAAGTCGGTTGTTTAATAGGGAAAAGGACTCTTCCTGGGGAAGGACTACTCAGACAAGTACTCTTGAGGGAAGTAGTCCATGTAGATAATTTTTTTATTTTCTTTTCTTTTTTTTAGGTAGTGTAGTAATTCCCCCTTGGTTTTTCTTTTGACCACGATTCTTTTCCAAGGGCTTTTTCTTAAACCGGGTTAGGTAAATTTTTTTTTGGACTCTGAAGACTCTCTTAGATTAGGAGGGGTAAGGGAAGAAATCCACCCTTTTGATGTATACACCTGCTAACAACTAATAAAACTTGAGAGGGTGACGTCTAGCCTCATATGTAGACTCATCAATTGTGCCTTAATTGTGTACACCTTGTCTTGCTTGAATGCTCATATGAGTGTGTTGACGAACTACTTCGGAATGAGTTACTTTCCAAGTGTATGTGAGAATTACCTACATTCTGTGCTTGCATGTGATACCTAGAACTTGCCCGGTGTGTTTGCAAAGCGAAATAGTAGTTTTTTTCAGTCTTGGAAGTGATATAGGCATTTCTTGTTGAGCCATATATATATATATATTTTACCCACCTAATTATTATGAATCGTAGTTAACCCCTTTGAGCCTCTAATCCTGTTCTTTGGCAACCACATTACAAGCCTTACCCATTTGTTTGAATTAACCATCTATTTGAACCTTTTCACCTCTCATGAGCACTTGAAT